>SMSR01015965.1:198785-237041 GCA_019453355.1 Ceratina japonica | reverse complement strand
AAATATTATTTATCTGCTGGGCATTGACAATTTTAATGCAGTTCAGCCTAATCTATGTCCAAACTTATACCACGTATCGCCGAGGTCAAATTCATGAAAAAAGTTCAAAATTCAGTTACGACTTTCGGAGATACTCGGGTACGTTTTACGTAAACGAACCCAGATTATTGCCGAAGTGCAGTGACGTTTGAGAGTCTGTTCGTTCTCGTCGAAGCGCGTAACGATTACTTTCGCGGGAACCGTTCGAAAGGGGGTTCGAACGGGGGCGTGCAATTAAACGTTGACCGAGCAAGGTCCTCGGTTGAACCCGGGCGATGCGCGTGCGGGTCGTGAACGATCCTCCTGAAGGAGGTCGCTGGAAGGCCGGGGAAGGAAGGCCGGAACTTTATGGAGATCGATGCTTCGGGAAATAAAAGCTCGGCTATAACCTCGAGTGCCCCGCGGACGCGGGCTCGATTCGGCTTCGCCGAGGATGGAGTGCCGCGAGGATTTGCCTATTCCATTACTGGCCCGCCTTCTCCGTTTCCGATCCCGATATCTTCTTCGGGGCTCCCGCTATCCCATCGTCGCCGGTGACGTTCCGAACCTATTCCGTGGCGCACAATCAAACTTGCCGATGAATATAAATGCCAAGGGCAACGCGGGGGCCGGCTTAATGCCACTCGAACGGGACAGCCCGGTAGAGACATCCGCTGGAGACCATCAATNAAGAGGGTGCATTCATTGCGGAAAATCGGATTCGGCTCGGAGGAATCACGGGGCTAAGCGTCTCGAAAATTTGAGCACGCCGTCGAACGAGGTTTTATCGGGTTTCAGAACGGACGGGACGGAACGGCGCGGGAGGGCTAAGGGAAAAACGAGAAGAACGCTGGAAACATGCAGGAGGCGGCAATAGGATTTTGTGACAAGTCGATTTGCCGCGGAGCAAAGTTCTCGGATTCGTCGGCGTCCTCCGTTCTTTACGGCCGCTTTCACGCTTCCCAACAATGTCTACCGAGAGGAAGTCGAGCCGTTCGATCGTTCAAAGATAGAATTGCGATTACCGGACCGCGAACCTCTCCCCTTCGTCCTCTCCTGCGGTATCATTACCTCCACTCAATGCTGATTATTAACAGACTGTGCGATCATATTCAACACTTAACCAAAACGATTCTTGACCCATCGACATGCAATTAACAAGTCAATTTAAAAAAAAGTCTAATCACTACGCAATTTAAGCATTTAAAATATTATTTATCTGCTGGGCATTGACAATTTTAATGCAGTTCAGCCTAATCTATGTCCAAACTTATACCACGTATCGCCGAGGTCAAATTCATGAAAAAAGTTCAAAATCCAGTTACGACTTTCGGAGATACTCGGGTACGTTTTACGTAAACGAACCTAGATTATTGCCGAAGTGCAGTGACGTTTGAGAGTCTGTTCGTTCTCGTCGAAGCGCGTAACGATTACTTTCGCGGGAACCGTTCGAAAGGGGGTTCGAACGGGGGCGTGCAATTAAACGTTGACCGAGCAAGGTCCTCGGTTGAACCCGGGCGATGCGCGTGCGGGTCGTGAACGATCCTCCTGAAGGAGGTCGCTGGAAGGCCGGGGAAGGAAGGCCGGAACTTTATGGAGATCGATGCTTCGGGAAATAAAAGCTCGGCTATAACCTCGAGTGCCCCGCGGACGCGGGCTCGATTCGGCTTCGCCGAGGATGGAGTGCCGCGAGGATTTGCCTATTCCATTACTGGCCCGCCTTCTCCGTTTCCGATCCCGATATCTTCTTCGGGGCTCCCGCTATCCCATCGTCGCCGGTGACGTTCCGAACCTATTCCGTGGCGCACAATCAAACTTGCCGATGAATATAAATGCCAAGGGCAACGCGGGGGCCGGCTTAATGCCACTCGAACGGGACAGCCCGGTAGAGACATCCGCTGGAGACCATCAATCTCGCTTCTTGCCGTTTGCCGCTGCGCTGCCGGTTGCTTGCTTGCTTGCTTGCCTGGTCGTCTCGTATCGCAGACGCGGTTGCCCGTCGTCGGAGGGATGGACGACGGGTCGATGACGGGATTCCATTGTCGGCTGAGTCATATTTTTAGGATGCCGCGAATTTCTTGCGGGCCCCGCTTGTTCATCGAATATCTTACCGCGTGCAGGTCCCGTACGTTTGCAACATTCGCGAAAATTGATCCTTTCTACAGGGTGTCTCGGTTAAAGAAACCCGCCCAAATGTCTCTTCTGGTTCTTGTGTTTTGAAAAAGTTCACAGCGTGATATAAGTGATTTCGAATAAGGAATATCCTGGAGCAGAACATCTTTTTGGCTGAAGCTATTAAATTTTCTCAGGCAATCGACGAATGAGGATTTTCAATATAGAAAATCTTAGAATGAATGAGAGAATCTTGTTTGAGTCCTCAAGGATTGAATATTATTGAGAATGTCAATTAGTGTTCTTTCAGCAATTAACATCTTCAACATTCTAAAACGTCGATTAGAATCTAAACTCTGAGAGGACCAATTAAATCATTGGGAAACAGGGTTATTGTATAATAAATCAACATTGTACCAGGAAGGTCTTAGATTTTATAGTATTTTCTTCTATAATATACAGCCTGCTTTATTTGAGACACCATGTATACTCGAAATTATACAAGTCCGAATACGCGTCCGCATAAAAATTCATTGATATTCCAGCAGTGCGTCTATGTTTTCTTGATTTGCTTGGCTGGTCGGAAAGTTGAAAGAATAAAGTGCAGCGCGCTGGTATACTACGTCCGACGTTTAGCAAAGTGAATGCGAAGATGGGATCGAGGAGATATACACCGGGGAGAGGACGAGGAGGACACGTGTTTTCCTGGTGGACACGCCGATGGACATGTTGGTAAAGCTATCTCTCCGACGCGACGACGACGCTGCCTTAGACACGAGGGACGCTCCGGCGATAGCACGAGGCTCTCTCTATGTATGTATATGAAGGGATCGATGGCTAACCGAGAACTTGCGGAAATAGGCATTGATGGATGGTCATCTAGTGGCGCGCACGGAAGGCGCTCTCTGTGCACCGCCGTAACTTCGCCGGAACAACCTGCCCTCTCGGGCTCGTGTCAACTTTTTGCAACGGTGGAACACAGTCATCCTCCGTGATGTTGCGAAAAATCAGTTGTCGAAAACAATTGAGCCGGTGAAGGTCATAGTGGCGTGGGCCACTTTTCGGGGTGGCGAGGCTCCGGAAGTGGTACAGCTGTTCTTACAGCTTGGGGCAATTTTCTTCGACCCGTTTTTGGGTCTGTACTTTGGCCATGACGTTATTATTTATTCATTTCAGCCTTTCTACCCAGAAATGGATTTGGTTTATAGTAACTACTCTAATAAATCGCTGTTCACTCAGAACATACTAATTATTCTTTTGGGCAAGATATTAATAAATCTCATTTTTTTTAATGCTCGATCTGACGTTGATGCAACTGAATTTTTACATGATTTTGACGAAAAAGTATGAAGAATTGGTAGATGACGTCTGGTAAGGTTTGTGGGAAAGTCTCTCCTCCGGTAGATCGTTGAGAAGGAGCGGTGTTGAAATCAAATTGCTCGCGGCTCTTAGCTCGGCTGAACTTCGCGATCGATCGTTATTAAGCTCTCTCGTTTTACCGTTAACGACGACGTAAACTTGATCATTGAGCAAATTTACACAGATTCGCGGATTGTCTCGCGTGAGCGACCGTCGTTCGGCTAGTCGCTGGCGCCGAAAATTTGCGAAACTTCGCGAATTTCGTGGAAGATCGACGATAATGGGGGAAGCGATGATTCTGTAACCGCGGCATCCCGAATTTCTCGTCACAATTTGGCGAATGCACGCGCAGTCTGCCCTTGAATTCGGGATGTATAATGGTTTTTCGACCCTAAAGACAGACAGTGAGTCGTTTCGCAAAATAGTTGAAAACCGTGAAGGGGTTGGAGGGTGAAATTGGAAGCGGTGGAAATAGGAGGAAAAATTTCAATCGCACCGTTTTTCTTCCTCGACGTCTCGGATAACCGAAACGCGAGGTAGGCGGTGGCGTAAGGATCACCCGAATTCCGTACTAGATCGAAGATAATGGCAGCGATGAGACGGAAGAGAGTCGATCAGAGAAGTCACTTATCGACCGGAGGAAGCCGTTTAACGGTTCGTTACGAACGGAATTCCTTCTTATTTTATCCACCGCCTCGATTTCTCTATCGGGCAAAGAAAATTTACGTTCCAGGGGAGACTGAGAGAAATTGGCATATTGCTACGTCCTCCCATTGCCATCGTCATTATCACTGGCCGCCGTGTCATTCCGCAGGAAATTCTCCCTTCACAAAAGTCATAAGACGTTTCCTCTCATACACAAATTTAATATAACATTTCTTGCGATTGCAGGACCTAATCTGACAATGTTATTACTTCTAACCAAATTCTCTTGCTACTTGCATATAATCGTTATCATTAACCACTACAATATTTCATAGAAAATTTCTTTTTTGTTTAAAAATCATAAGACATTTTCCCTCATTCTCAGATTTAGTAGAAAATTTGGTCGAGCATTCTTACGCGTCCTAGGAGCTAATCTAATATAATTCTGATTAATAAATCGATTTAACAACAAAATGATTTGAGGGAAGAAGAAAAGGAAGTCAGAATGGGTGGTGGAAAGTTGGCGGAGCCTTTTCGTTCCGCTGGACCTTCAATCTCCCTCGTATAAGTTCCAGTTGCGGCTGTTATCTTATCGATTGACTTTATTGCCTAAGTATACTCGGTACGTGAATAGCTCGAGGGGAACCGGGGTCGATTTCGTGCCAGACATCGGAGATCGACCAGAGCAGCCGCGATGTCTAGTCACAGCGTCGGGGCGGTGCGCCAGATGAATGCCACTTTACGACGCCACCCCGGCTCACGTTTTCCACATTTGCCATCATCGCGCGGATAACAGTTCCTCCATAGAAAGTTTCTATTAATCGCAGCCTCTCATGCATACAACGATAAAGCCTCCTAAATAATGACACAGAAATTGGGCGATGAATCATGATTAAGAAACGGCTCGTTTAAGGAGAGTTTGAAAACAGCCCTTATTGCCTATTAATCTGAAAGTAAGATTTAATTCAGAGCGCAGTCAGAAGGAGGGGAAAGGTACGTGGGAGAAAGGGCGAACGAGAGAAACGAGGTTGGCGACGAGACGGCGGCGGGGGAGAAGGGAGAGAGTCGGTCGCGTTGCTGATGGAGCCGGGCGAAAAACACGTCTTCGTCTATTTCCCGAGCGGAGGGAATTTCTTTGTGTTTTTAAATTAAGTTAGCCCACTGGAAAGCCTTACGCTACTGCTCTCCCTCCCCCCTTTGCGTCCGCCTTTCCCCGGACGCCTTTTCACTCCTCTCTTTCTTCTATTCTCATTCTTTCATGTTACTAACAAAGCCTATCGTGATCATTCCAGAGACAGTTTTATCTCGAAAATTTAATATGGAATATTTGCTGATTTACGGTCTTAGAAAATGAGTTTTCGTTGGATGAAATACAGGAGTGTCTATCTACTCTTATATCTGTACGAGTCTGTCTTATGATAAATGCGGAGAATATAGTATATCTTTCTTGTTGCTGGAAAGGTGTAAAATAATGTATGCGAAAGCAAAAGGGCGGTCGTGGCACGGCGACGCTAGGTTCCGGCTCTTTTAGGTTCATTTGTGTTCAAAGGTCCATTAGCGATGCCGCGTTAATTAATATTTAGCTTCCCGTCCCCAACTGCCACGGGTATTTGTTACGCTTTGCATCATGTACTTGTAAACTATACTCAGCTCGCTTTGCCATGATAGCTTACATCGGTTAATTTGTACCGTAACTTTGATTCGCTTTCTATAAACAATTTCGGTAAATGACTCGGAAATATTGATTGCAATACCGCACCATTAATGCAATATGCAATCATTAAAAAAGTACCGATTGTAATTTGGGATCAGTATTGCTATCAGTTCAATCCATTTACTAAATGCGTTAATGGAAAGTGAATCAAAATTGTGCTAAAAACCGGTATTAATATGGAAATTCGGAATTTCTCCAAAAGGTATAAGAATATAATTCTTTCTTTGCCATATTTAATAGTTTTATGCGTCATAAACTATACAAATATGAAATAAAGAAACGAGTGTTATAATTAAATATTATTAACGTAGCAATAAATATCACAAAAAAAAAATAAATATAGTGAATAAAAGTATATGTATGACATAAAGTGTATGATAAAATTGTATGAATGACATAAAATCTACGAGAGCATGAAAAAAGTTTATGTACGATGCAAACCGTATGAAGGATCAACAAAAAAACGCATAGCTCTCTAAAGGATTAAAGGACATTGTTAATTATAATATCTGAAATCGACAGGCAAGTTTTATTTTGCCTAAAAATCTGCAGTTTAGTAATTAATGCCGGTTATTAATGGCTCTTGTTCTCTGCGTGGTTGTGCGAAAATTCTTGTTTACCGAATTAATTAATTTTCGCGTTTCGTGTGTTTCGTCGTTGATGAAAGGACTTAACATCGCTGACTTGACGCAAAGGATCCCCCGTTGAATATAGTATGTAATTCTATGGGCCACAGACGGGAAATGTACTGCCAATTTTCCGACATCGTTCGAGTGTTTGCCCAACGGCTAGGTCACAGACGTCCAAACGACATCCATATTCCCTCTCTCTCTCTCTCTCTCTCTCGTATCCTGTGCTCTGAATTCCACTGGTTACTCGGATTATATGCTAGCAGTTTCGGAGTATCAGCAAATAGTCATTGAAACGCGTCCACACACGAGGCGCGCCGTCAACTTTCCATCTCATAATTCCTTTTTCCCCCCGAAGAAACTTCCTAATAATCTCCGTTTTCTCCGCCCCCTTTGACGTGCCGTGTGTGAAAGCGCGACGGAAAATGAAACCCTGCGGACCGTAAATGGCAGTAATTTCGGTATAGCCGGCGTTTATTCTGCATTTCAATGTTACTTAATTAACTGTTTAATTAATACAGCTTTGATACGAACAAATGCCATTTAGGGATTTCATAATTATTTCGAGGCAAATCTGTTAAAAAGAATTTGATGGTTCGTTCGTGAAAAATGATGGGCGTCAAGTGAAAGCTTGTACGTTTTTTTAGAAACCATGGAAATATTTGTGTCGCGGGCTTATTGATTGTGGCTCTTCGGGGGCGAGGCAAACGCGGAACGGATTTTAGATAAACCTGCACTAGCTACGTGTACACGTGGCTCGGGTTTCAGGAGCCGCTCGCTCCTTTACAAGATTAAATCCTGCGCGCGGTGTACACAAACCTGTGGCCAGGTAGCAGGTAATGCCGCGCGGAAAAATACACCGCTCGATAGTTTCATCTATGAAACTGAAACTGTCTCGAGGATTCTTCGGCAGTCGGTCCCGGAATCCCATCGAGTCGTGGAATTTCGAAAATCATTTCGAACGACCGCAAGTGATAATAGTCAAGAACCGAAGCGATCAAGTTTTGTTTTATCAAGCAAGAATAATAAAGAATATGAGTAACATTGACATTCACGATGCAAATATTTTGCGAACAATAATTCCCCTTCCTTTTAAGTGAACTAAGATTACCAAGTTTCAATTATTATTTCGCTGAATGTAAATTCCGTAAGATGCGAATTAAAGAGGTTCGACAAAGGCAGGTAACAAAGGGGACTACATAGAAAATAAGAACGGCNAGCCGGCGTTTATTCTGCATTTCAATGTTACTTAATTAACTGTTTAATTAATACAGCTTTGATACGAACAAATGCCATTTAGGGATTTCATAATTATTTCGAGGCAAATCTGTTAAAAAGGATTTGATGGTTCGTTCGTGAAAAATGATGGGCGTCAAGTGAAAGCTTGTACGTTTTTTTAGAAACCATGGAAATATTTGTGTCGCGGGCTTATTGATTGTGGCTCTTCGGGGGCGAGGCAAACGCGGAACGGATTTTAGATAAACCTGCACTAGCTACGTGTACACGTGGCTCGGGTTTCAGGAGCCGCTCGCTCCTTTACAAGATTAAATCCTGCGCGCGGTGTACACAAACCTGTGGCCAGGTAGCAGGTAATGCCGCGCGGAAAAATACACCGCTCGATAGTTTCATCTATGAAACTGAAACTGTCTCGAGGATTCTTCGGCAGTCGGTCCCGGAATCCCATCGAGTCGTGGAATTTCGAAAATCATTTCGAACGACCGCAAGTGATAATAGTCGAAAACCGAAGCGATCAAGTTTTGTTTTATCAAGCAAGAATAATAAAGAATATGAGTAACATTGATATTCACGATGCAAATATTTTGCGAACAATAATTCCCCTTCCTTGTAAGTGAACTAAGATTACTAAGTTTCAATTATTATTTCGCTGAACGTAAATTCCATAAGATGCGAATTAAAGAGGTTCGACAAAGGCAGCTAACAAAGGGGACTACATAGAAAATGAGAACGGTGTAAACCCGAAAACGCGTAACGCTTGGGGAGGCCTGGGAAGAGGGCGGCGGCTTGGTCGGAGGAAGTCAACAAAGAGGTGCGTCGCCGCCTTTCACGGGGACGGAAGCAGCAATGACCCGTGGAAAGCGGCGAGACATTCGTACGGCAATCAGAACGAAGCACGAGGAGCCATTCAAGTTGTGGGCTTTCATCGCCGCCTTACAAGTTCCACCACTTTCCGCCGCCCCGGCTGCCTTTTCCGGCGTGTGTCTGTCCGCGCCACTCTTTACCATCCCTGCGGAACCCTCCTCTCGCATTGAACAGTCCCGCGTCGTCATCCTCTCTTCCACATCCCGCTTTGAGCCCTTTTCGAACTGTATATAAAGTGCCGCTACTAAATTGGAAACCGCAGCTTTGTCGATGCTTTCGCCGCCCTCTCTTTTCCGCCGCCGCGCGTTTCTTTCCCCCGCGGTTGAATCAATGCCCCAACCCTCTCCGGCCCCTTCGAGGTCTGATCCTGGTCAGGATGGATCGTTGTTAGAGTTGACATTGGGGCTGGATTTATTGGCCCAGCTTCCCGAGCTGCCTCCCCTTGCCGGACCACCCCGCCAAGAGGATCTGCACGCCTCGCCACCGGAAAATTCGTCTGTCCTCGAGCTTTGATAACGTCTCCCTCGCGTCTCGTCAACAATTTTCCAACCGATGTTTCTTACGATCGATAAATCCTGAATCTTAATTCGCAAATCTTTACTCGTCTGTATCATCTCTTCTCTTCTTTATTTCAGCAATCGTGTATTCGAATTATTCGATTTCAAAAAAATAAATTTTTCCTGTCCTCAAAGGCAGAAATAATAATTGCTAAATATTCTTAATATTCTGACATGCTATACTTAGTAGTGCTATACCTACTTAGATTCGCAATAATATTTCAGGTATACTTGAACACCGAGAAATGGCCTGTAAACTTTTTCCACCTAGAATTCGTCCCATTGTGCGACATTGTGCCTCCCCGGGAAACAACGAAGATAACAGTTCCAACAGGAGAGCCCTTAGAACTTCCTTACATTTCTAGTATTACCCTTGCAATAATCCTTTCTTGTTCATTGACCCTAACGAGCGTCGCGCGAGATTCGCGGGTAAGAAGGAGCGGCGCGCGGATTTCATCCCGACTATACATATTATAACTGTCCGGGAAAAAGAGGGACGCGTTCCCGAGTCGTTGGAAGAACGGCGGGTAGAGGTATCGACGTCTTCGGATTAAAGTTAATCCGGTTGAATCGGCATTACCGGTGAAGCCACCGCCGCGGCGCGGTGCNCAAGAGGATCTGCACGCCTCGCCACCGGAAAATTCGTCTGTCCTCGAGCTTTGATAACGTCTCCCTCGCGTCTCGTCAACAATTTTCCAACCGATGTTTCTTACGATCGATAAATCCTGAATCTTAATTCGCAAATCTTTACTCGTCTGTATCATCTCTTCTCTTCTTTATTTCAGCAATCGTGTATTCGAATTATTCGATTTCAAAAAAATAAATTTTTCCTCTCCTCAAAGGCAGAAATAATAATTGCTAAATATTCTTAATATTCTGACATGCTATACTTAGTAGTGCTATACCTACTTAGATTCGCAATAATATTTCAGGTATACTTGAACACCGAGAAATGGCCTGTAAACTTTTTCCACCTAGAATTCGTCCCATTGTGCGACATTGTGCCTCCCCGGGAAACAACGAAGATAACAGTTCCAACAGGAGAGCCCTTAGAACTTCCTTACATTTCTGGTATTACCCTTGCAATAATCCTTTCTTGTTCATTGACCCTAACGAGCGTCGCGCGAGATTCGCGGGTAAAAAGGAGCGGCGCACGGATTTCATCCCGACTATACATATTATAACTGTCCGGGAAAAAGAGGGACGCGTTGGAAGAACGGCGGGTAGAGGTATCGACGTCTTCGGATTAAAGTTAATCCGGTTGAATCGGCATTACCGGGGAAGCCACCGCCGCGGCGCGGTGCACTTTAGCTGATTGCTTGATTTAACGTAAACGGAGGAGGAACAGCCGCAGGAGGAGAGAAGGCTGCGATACGACCCGCAATATACTAGTATGCCGCCTCGCTTTGTTTGCCTCCGTGATATCGTCCTGGACTTTCTTCTCTCTCCGATCCACCGTCACGCTATCTTCCTCATAGGACCCTTGCCAGAACGAGTTTGATCATTGTACGATACAATTATATTAGTTAAACTTCGGTCCCGGGAAACTTTCCTCCTTTTATGTATAATTTATTCTAAGTTCGTCAATGCATATGAAATAATTTGCAAAGATAGCAATTTTTAGCTTAGCAAGTTTGATCATTGTACGATACAATTATATTAGTTAAACTTCCTTTCCGGAAAACCTCCCTTCTTTTATTTATAATTTATTCTAAGTTCGTCAATGCATATGAAATAATTTGCAAAAATAGCAGTTTTTAGCTTGGGAATTTATTGACTGGTAAAAAACAAATTTTAGTCCGATTATACTTACACAGTACGCAAATGGCATTATTTAGCCTGTACACTTACTTAAATAAATTATTTTCGAGTGCTTTAGAATTAAATCGGTTTGGTAATAAAGATCATTCGGTATGGATTAATTGGCAATCTTCGTGGTGAAAATGTTCACCGAAAGTTAATACGAGTCCCCGATGCGCGAGCGGTATTTTCAGTTAATAATTCTCGATTAACAATATTCGACCGGGCGACCATTATCGCAATTATCGTTAATTATTTGTCCGATTGCTTTTCATCCCGCCACGAAGATTAACCTTATTTACGTCGGTCCGATTCAATTACAGCCGGAACGGAATTTTATCGGCGATTACGCTTTTTCCCCGCGAAGACGCGGGATTAATTCGCGATCGATGAGTCGCAGTTTAGGTAAACGCGCGACGGTAACGAAGCGAGACGCGAAATAAGTGCTTGCACGTTCGGGGAGCGACGCGACGACGACGGTCCCCGGTAGCGGAAGGTAGGTACGCATCTTGGAAAATGGATAGAATTTATTTCGCGAAAGCTTCGGAGGTAGTTTCGAAGGCTGGCAGAGAAATTTCTTCACCGATAGACTCTCCGCCGCCGCCGCCGCGCTGTTCATGGAATACTTCGAGACGGTTACTTTCTTTGTAACAAAAGAAGATACAATCAAGAGCTTTCTCCTCTGCACGCCTTTGAAAACATTTCGAATTCTCCCCGGACACGATTTCACCAACGTCCGACTACCACCTGCGCGAAGACATTCCCAGATGTCAATTCGAAAGTAGGTAAATGCTAGCGAAATAATTAATTTCTGTTTCGTTTTTTCAGAGTAAGTTTCGTAACAAGTAGTAATTCATATCTGCTGCACGATACAAATTTTTAAATAAATGTTACGTGGCTTGTAGTGCTGTGATCTGTTTTTTGCTTCTTTACTTTTTTATCGACGTATGAGTGCCACTATCAGTCTTTTTAATTGAGAGCTCAATATTTTTCTAGAATTCCAATAAAGCGGAGTAAAAATATATTATTTATTTACCGATAGAAGCCGTTTAGTGCTATAGTAAACATGGAATAGTAAATGTAAGAGAGTAGCACAGCATGGATTTAGTGTGCACTGACAGGTAAATATCTAAAAAAAATAGAAAATTGTACTAATCAGGGCTTAAAATTAATAATTCATAAAATATTTGATAAACTAATTTTATTTCGAAAGATGTTTGAAGTGCCTAATATAGTCTATCAGTTTTGGGACATTTTTCATTTGCTCCAACTATTCAATGCAACTATAAAAAAAAATGAATTCACGTCATTATTTTTTTAGAAAATCTCAATCTTATAGATTTCATTTTGTAAACTGATAGTACGAGACTCTTATTCCTGTAGACATTGGAATGCATGAAATTGCAGGTTTTGAATGATCAGATGCAAACAGCGTGAAGCCTCTCAGCTCGAGGTAACAGGTTAATCTCGTTGGCACTGTCTCCTTAATATATATTTTTCCAGCCTTCCGAGTCTTTTTCGCGCAGTGACGGAGGCTTGAGAAATGGAGAAGTCGAGCCGCGAGACATATTGGAATTCCGGAAAATTCAGTCGCAGGATTTTTCCCCCTGCTTGGTTTTGCGAATCACGCGGAGGTGGAGACCGTCGCCTCGCCTGTTTCGGAACTGGGGCAACGGTGAAGATGTCGTCGTCGCACGTGATTGAATATCGATTATGTGTCGGGACCTCTTCTGCTCGGCAGCGTGGTTAGCCGAGGACATACCACTGGGAGCGAGCATCCTCAGGATGCGTCGAGTGGGAGTCCCATGAAACTCTTTTTTCCCCTGATGATTCCTTGTGTAATGCCGCGTGCAAATCTCGCCCGATTGTCTGACAAAAACTGGATATCTGAGCACTCGAGTTGAGCTAACGTGATTTCTCGTAGTAGACTTCGTCTTTCAGAAGTTTTAACGCCGTTAGTCAAAGGTATTTCATAAGAATCAAGATTTTTTTTGGGTATAAAGCAGTGGTTTCAAATCTTTGTGCCACTACACCTTCCTAAAAAAATTCCAGAACCAAAAATGGAACATTATCAGTAAAACATATATAAGAAAATTAAAATTAGATACTTAGTAATTAAATAAGAATTGTTTAGGAAATTTTGAATAAAAGTAATCTATCAAAATTGTATCGGTAATTAATTTCAAAAGTAGGTTTGATTGAACTCGGCTTAATTTTCAAGGCTTTTTAATTCGCGGTTTAATTTCCAGTGCCAAAAATAGGGAGGGACCTCCCGGAGTGTCTTTAAAGTGAGCCAATCAATTTTCAGCTGGAAGCTCGTTGTGTAATAGATTCACGGTTCGGTATCAGATCGCTGGTCGTATTTTCCCCGTCCCGGTGCCGCAAGTCTAATGTCCGGTTTAGTCGACGATCCCTTTCGAGTTTCCCCCGGCGAACGTTCACGCCGGATCCCCGCGAGGATGGAAGTGAATTCGATTCCTCCGGAG
The DNA here is from genome assembly GCA_019453355.1 of Ceratina japonica. NCBI lineage: Eukaryota > Metazoa > Arthropoda > Insecta > Hymenoptera > Apidae > Ceratina > Ceratina japonica. The sequence goes on along the minus strand of SMSR01015965.1, from coordinate 223,621 downwards.
AGAATCCAGTTTCTGTCCTTCTGCCCTTTCTTTCCCGCCCGGTAACCGCTCGGAGATTCAAATCTCGAGCCGATCGACTCGGGACCACTTCCGCGTCGATCGACTCTTCCGCCTCTCCGCGTCGATCACCACCCGGACCGGACGATACCATCGGAGAATAATCCGGTGGTTTCACGAGGAGAAACCGTCTTATTATACCCGACGACCTGGGATTACCGTGGCCGGTTCAAGGTCCTCCCAATGATCGCGCCGGAAAGGATTCCCTCAAATCTCGGACTATCACTTTCGTCCGAAGAATTCCCTCAAATCTCGGAAAGTTCGCGATGACGGATCTCCCAGCCTCGCTTGTACAATAATTGTAATTATTCACTGACGATCCTCACTTCAAAATCAATAAAAATATCAAGCGAGGGAAAATAATCCTCGAGCATAACCGAAGTATTAGAATTTTTACTACGTGGTGCGTTTGATAACGACACGTGGCACGCGACTTTCCTCGTTTCATTATCTCTTTCGCGCCATACGAGCCCGTTCGAGGGAAGGCCGAGATAAAACACGATTTTCAGCACCGCGGCTCGGCGTAGGCGCAACTCCGTAGGAAAATATTGACCTTGCCGCCGGAAGTTGTTCAGAAATCTCGACGAACTATACACCTGGAGCATCGCGCGAAAGACCGGGCCGCGTAGCTGTTTTCACAGTTGGCGGTGCTTTTGTTCAAATCGACCTGCCTGCCCGATCCGAGGGACGCTCGTACATCACGAATTTTTCATTCTAACTTAAATAAGACTATCTATAATAACAGCTTGATTGCTCAATTAACGGGGGAATTTTTTAAATATAATTATGAAAAATTGCAATTTTATTTTTATGGAAACATTATAGAGAATTATTAAGAGCAGTATAAAGATTATTTATAATAATAGTTGATTTATACAATTTAACAATACAGAAATTTGCGAGATATGTTATAATTATAAAGAGTAACGTTTCTGTAGTATTTAATACTTTATTGTTTTCTATTAGATGAGTAAACGATAGGTAATTATTAGCATCGATTTGCGAACTGCGGCGTTGGATAGTTCAAGGATATTCTTACCTTTGGTCTTAGTTAAATTTAGTAGGATCAAACTGATAACGAGATTCTCGAGGATTCACTAAATTAACCGAACAGGCAGAAGGTCCGAGATTGGATCGATTGTTACCGAACCAATTAAAACGGGCTACTAAATTGTTTGCAACCGCTTGTTTCGTCGACTTCTGACACCGTTTCACTTATCTTCCCAAATCAAACCCGTACGAAATCATTCTATTCTTCTAAATCATTTTGGACTCAAATAATTCTGCGTTAAAATATGATTTTATCGCAACTACAAATCAGTATAGAAATCAAATAAATCAAGGAAAAACTCTTAGAATAAAATCCATATTTTTCCCTTTCTTATTCACGAGAACCTCATTTACGGCTTTACCACGATTATAATTGTTACCCCTTAATTTATGCGAATTTATGCGAACCTCATTCTCTTTTCACGGTTTGTACTATAGCCTCGTCATTCATGCTCGAACGAAATCCCGTTCTCTGCCTCACTCTCTCCTTACTATTGTTTGCATAATACGGAAGGTAAGAGCCAGTTGCTTAATGATCCGGTCTCATCAACTTCCGTCTTTCGTTTTAATCTCGATTCCTCTCGTACAAAGGTCATTCCGTCGCTCTTAATCTGCATCCCCGACCATCCACTTCCCCACGATTTCTTCCCCCCATCCCGCTTCAGCTCCTTGTATTTATGCCTTAAACGCACCGCGACGGTTCTCCTCCATTCTATTCTTTCCGTCATTTAATCAGTCACTGTCTCAAAGGAGTTCACCATTTAATTACCGCTATTGCCGTGTCCTCGATTTACCTAAGTAATTATCGTTACGCGATTCGCTTCTTGCAGGCACGTCGAAATAGAGAGAAGGAACTATTTTTGGATAGGAAGATAAAAACATTAAGGGTTCTAATCATTTTGTATCAAGGAACCATACGTAATAAAAAGATCATTTTTAAGAAACAAATCTATTTTTGGATAGGAAAATAAAAACATTAAGGGTTCTAATCATTTTGTATCAAATTGACGGGAGTATACTTTCTGTCTGACTTAGCGTACTCTTATTCTACTTAAACTTCGTAGACCAAACATTTCACGACGAGATGAGATCTACACTGACCTCAAGGGATTTGGGACCAGGTTTATAAAGTATACCTAAAACGTACCATTTATGGTATTAACGAAGTATACCAAAAACTTACTTACTTAAGTAACTAAGTAAGTTAGGTGCTTAAAATTGATAGAATATGGCTGGGGTTGGAAAAATGAATTACTATTTCTTAAAATAATATTCGAGAACGATATGGATATCGTTCCGTGCGAGAAGAAGCTTCGCCTCCCATTAGAAAAGAAGAAAAACTGTTGGATTTATCGAATCGTTTTGGCCGTGCGAGAAATTCGCCCGAATCATGACTGGTCCTGCAGTTTCGGTATCGGGTTTTAGTCGTCGCGTCCACGAACGCTCCCTCCATCTTTATTCTCGCCGGGAACCTCGGCGCAACTTGTCGCTATTCATTTACCCTTTTCCCCGGTCCCCCGGGGGCGACGATCCTCCTTCCCCTTGCGGGACACTTTCAGCCTCCCGGCTACGGACCGGAGACGTTTTGAGAAAGTGCGAACGATTGGGATTGTCTCGTCCTTTGCAGCCCGTGAAAGGACAACCAACGGGCCGCCGATGCACCTGAGACCGGGCGAACAAAAGACAGCGATAGTCTCTTCCCATTATTCCTTTTTCTCCGCGCTCCTCAGGGGAAACTGGGTGCCGACAATTACGATGATCGATACCGTCTTTCACGGAATCATTAAAATACTTCTCCTCTCTCTCGCATTGTTAAGCCCCGGCTGCCTTTGTTCCTGTTTGAGACCGGTTTTCTTTTGACGCACCGATCGCCCGAGGGGACGCCGGTAATCGACACTTTGCTAGTCAATGGTACCACGAATCTCGATCGATCCTCTTAATTACAATCGGACCGATCGAATTATGCGGGTGTACAGATTTGGCGAAACTTTTCAGAGAACCTCTCGAATCGTCTTACAATTTTCGACCAATAATATTGCACGCGATGGGGGACGGATTTTCTTAAATTTCGCAGCGTCTTAAACGAAATTCAGCCCCAGTAATCCGGCGTAACTCTGTAGTCCCGTAATCAGGTGAAGTAGGGCGCTATAATTGCAGACGCAATTTGTTTCGAGCGTCGATGCACGACTGCTTGGAAGTAGCTCAAGGATCATCGTCCTCCTCCCTTTGCCTCTCCTGTTCCGGCTCCGCGAATGTCAGGAGAACCTCCGGCGGAGGGAGCGAGAGCCAGACGGTAAATACCTCCGGAGCGAAACGCTGTCGAAATAAACGGCGAATCTCGATCGGAATTCGTGGCTACCTTCCCCGCCGCTAGTTAACAACGATTGTTCCTTATCGATTCTTTTCGGACCTCGAAAATTGTTACATGTATTATGTCTCGCCTGCGAACTTCGACCAATCCAATAACAATCTAAAGTATTAGACGGACCGGAAAGTAATGAAATTGTCCAGCAAATTTGCGACCAAATTTACTGACTACTGCGTTACGAAATGCAGAAATATTATGCGTTTTATGAGTGCTCACTTTTGGTAGTGTGCAAATTTTCAATAGAATAGTCCGATTTATTTTCGATAGAAATTGATGATGATCATTTCTTGTCGTTATAGATATAATATCTCTCTCTTTGATATCTAGTCATTGAGTTCATTTTCTCTCATATCATATTTATGCCATCTGTACTGCTCTATTATCTTTTGTACCTTAAAGCGTTTCCTAACCCGTTTAATAAATAAATAAATAAATAAATTTAATCGGTAAATACTATAGTTTCCAAAGAATGACTGTAACCGCAAAGATATTTATACTCAGCGATATTAAGGGACAGTAAATTGCGTGATAGTCTGAAGTCTGTTAAAACCATGTTGAATACGATAATGATCTGGAAAGGCAATCGAGGGAAACATTTTTAGATCATCTGCAAATAGTATAGGAAGAATTCACAGAACGGGCAGTGCGAACGAACGTGCTAAACAGAGAGAGAGAGAAGAGAATTCATTGTAATATCGCAACAGAGGCTTCATTACTTATTAAAACGTCTGCCGACAATTTCGATTCGATGGAAATCGGCTACAAATACGGGCCGGCTGTTGGAAGCGCATCAAGCGTTCCTGCAAACAGCCGAACAGCCGACACACAAGAAACTAAATAATGCAGCTCCGTTTCCGCCGGTTGAAAAGCGTCGACTCGTCGAGATTCCGGTTTTAAGATAGCGCACGTCGATATTCGCGTCCGAAGCTAATACGTCTCCGTGATTCAGGAGACCGATGGCTCCCGTACAAGCGCTGTCCGTCGACGACGACCCGGAAACATCGTTAATCAACGAAGAGTGTTTAAAGTTTCGAAAGCAAATAAAGTAACCGAGGGGACCGACTCGGCGTAGAAAATTGCTTGGACGATGACGACGAGGCGGAGGGCGAGAAGTATAAGATGAAGGTGTCGGAGGAACGAACGGCTGGAAATAAGAAATGTCATTAAAGTTTCTCCAGCGGCCCATGTGTCGATCCTCTCCCGATCGCCCTCCGACTCCCGCCCGCGTCTCCCATCTGCCGCCTCCTCTTCGTTTCTTTGATTATCCCTTGTTTTCCTCCAGTTCCGTCGATTTCTTATTTGCATTGGAAATCTCGTCGACACGGCTACTCCCTTTCCTTTTCGTTCGATGTTCATCGCGAGGCTAATTGCGATCGAAAATGAAAGAAACTCTGCATGTACGTTATTGTTTATTTCTCTCCCTTCGTTTTGTACCGGCGGTGGTTGCAACAATTTGTCAGAACGTTACGCTGTAGCCTAATAAACCACATCGACTTTTGAACGTGCTATCTGGAACTAAGATAACAGGTTTCGTCTACAAACTAGGCGAAAAATTCTCTCGCAAAACAGCGTTATCGCGCGTCGCGCATCTTTATCACCCGCATTACCGCACGATCCTCCATAAACACGGCTGACTCTCTATGCGCGATAGCTATACTTCCGGGACCGTGATTCTCGACCCCCTTTTTGATCGTGTTAGTTCCCTCGTCTGGGGATAAGACCTACCTGAAAATAGTTACAAATCTGTCCCTCATTTCTTTAATGCTCAATTAAAAATCACAATTTTAATTCAGGTATTAAGAAATGATTCATGAGCTTTTATTTTGCAATTTAATGGAAGTAATAGTCAAAAGTATGGACAGTATGTAAATAACTTACATCAAATTAAATAATAAATGTCCATGATAGAATAATAAACGTCCCTCATTTATTTATTTATATTAAATCTGCATTTATCTCATAGCTTATTTGTAACGTATCCAAACATTAATATATAATAATAACATAATTATTCGTAATAAGTGTAATAATAAATCGTAAAAACTCTCTTCCCCGAAAGAGAACTATTTCCTCTGGAAATCGGTGATCGATAAGAATCGCGGACGAAATCCCGCGAGCCCCGTTTCGCAACGAGGAACCGCGAGAAGTCTCGGGGCTCGTTATGAATAAATTAAGCAAATCACTTGGTCGCCATGGACTGTATTATTCGCTGACAGAGAGTGCAGGTTCACCGGTCCTGCGTCTTTCATCGTTTCCGGAATTTCCGGCGGCAGGCCAGGCTCTTAACAAATCTAATTCCGTCCCCGGAGACGGATCCACGCTTCAGCCCTCCTCTTCTTCTCGAGCCCGCACTTAGAGGAGACCGCCTGCGAAATCAACCCCTGGCCCCCTCCCCCCCCCCTTTCTTCCCCCGGACCCCACGCGCCACAGGTCTTATCCATCGGCGCATCGAGATTTCAAAGCATTGATAAAGAAGACGGCATTCACCCTGTGTTCCCGGGACGACGCCGACGGGGGAGAAGACGGTACAGCGCGGGAAGACAATCCGCGGGGCCGGGGGGGACCGGGGGGCGGGGGTGGGTGTGCCGGAGGAGAAAAAGTAGCGACTCGGATACAAAGAGCCGTGAGGCTACCTGGGGGTAGATTCTAATGATGCCGATGTAACTGACGGGGCGAATACCTTCGACGATGGCCCGGGAAAAGGTGGATACAACCCCCATATACACTTTCCTACCCCTCATCCACTGTTATTTTCCTTTTTCTCTTTTTTTCTCTCCTCTCTTCCCTTCGTTCCACTTCCTTTGTTTCTTTCAATCTATCCCCGACTCGCTGTACGAACCTCTCTTTACGTATCTTCAAGATTATCCGTCCCAGTTCGATTATGCCCGTTTGTTAATGCAGTTATACGTTCTTCTGTGCTTTTATCGTTCCTTATAATTAGACGGGTTTCATGCGTTTGTAGAAAAATTGTATTGACAGCCAATGGGAAAAATGTCCGTCGTCGCGTTTACAAATATATAAACAATTATTCTAAATATTAATCATATAAAGTAAGTATGAAATATTATAATTAAAATAGCAATACTAAACATTATTTATTGTTATTTATTATTTTCAGCTTTTAAATAGAATATTAAAAAATGAGTGCCTATTCTATTGTAATGTTTAGATAATAAAATAAATGTCTATTTAGAATGCAGTTTTTTAATTGATACCTTAAATTTTATTTTGCACAATATTTCGTTTGCCAGAGTCTCTGTGACATTTTCACCAAAAGGGAGTTGCACATTTCTTTGTAACTTTCCCATAGGAATCATAAAACGTTAGAAGAATTTAGTTATACAATTATTCTAACTTGTTTAATTGTTAGTCGGGAGTTTCTTATGACGGACAAGGGGACCGGTGTCCCTGGCTATCTCGCGGTTGCCTCGCACGTGCGAAAATCTCTTATAATTCCTCAGGATTTAAAACCTGGAATCTCTTCCTAGCAAATTCGGTCTACTTTGTCGTCCCGGTTCTCGCGAATACAAATCCCTTGTACGTTTTACACGGTCGTGATTTAAATCCTTGTTGAGATTCCATTTTCTTTTATTTCCACGAGATTTCCTCCCTTCGCCCGGTTAATTGTTAAAAATTGTGGACTAACAACGCGGTTGTTTTGTGAATCTACCTGTGAGAACGCGTTATTAAATGGAGATCACCGAATGGAAGCGGAGATAACAGGAAATATGTTGATTAAAAAGGACAATTGCTCGGGAAGATGTAGTGGACTCGATATGATCGTTTATAAAAAAAAAGGACAGCGAGAGATGGGGACGCAAGTTGATTAGTTTAATGGCTTTTGATTCAATGGCCGGCGAACGGGGCCGTGTTTCTCGCACGCGTTCCCTTGTCGCATTGCATGCGACGCTTTCGGTGAACGCGGCGGCCCGGAGCGAAGCTTCGTTTATAATTACGCCGCGTCGCCGCGAATGGTAATCGGTTTATTTAAAAAGCCTTTCAACGCGTCTCCTCGACCGACGTAGCGACGGCAGTCTCGATTTTAGAGTTTCATGCGAAGAGAACAACGTGCGACGCGTAAAAACGTTCTTTGACGAGACTCCTTGCTCGAAAATGAAAACAACGCGTTCCTGTCTGTTAAAAAATGAAGTCGATTAATCGTTCATATTATCGACGAAGTTGAATCGAATAAAAAAATCAACGTCAAAGCCTGACGTCGTATAATAACTGTTTTTCTGCAAACTCATTTATTGGCAAACATATGTCAATATTTTAATTTCTGTACACATAGAATTTCTGTATTATATATTCTGAAGTAAATATAGCTGTTGATAATGCGTCAGTGATAAGGAATAGACGATAGCATGACGGGGTGCACGGAGAAATTCGTCGGCCGCCGCCGGTGCGGAAAATGGAGAAAGAAGCGAGCTGATTCGTCGGCGTCGGCGGTCGCGAAGAATCTCGTGGCACGTGCCGATTTTCGTGGAGGTGTCAGTCGATGTGACGCGTGATTCCTCGCCTTCCAGCCGATCGAGCTTGGGAAACGTCCCGCGTTTAACCTCCTCCTCCTCCTCCTTCCCCACCTTCTCCTGCTTCACGAGGATATTTCTTTCGACCTACGTGAATGTCTTCCCAACGAGACCAGACACAAGCCTCGTCATAGAGAAATCGGCTTCCGAAAAAAAGCCGATTCGGGGCCAATCGTTCCCCGATACGTGTTCCCTTTTCTTGTAACCCGCGCCGCAGGCTCGGAAATTAAAATTCTATTCCACGTTTAAGACCTCTTCAATTTTTCATTTACATCCTCGTGGGACTTCTGAATTTTTTATAACTATTTCTCATATACAGATAAAAAGAGAGATTGATTTTTATTATTTACAATTTTAAATAAATTGCCTTCCCAGCTCGAAATCGAGTCTTGACGAATTCTTTCGAAAATGTTATTATAAATTTTAGCTAATTTCGTCGACGATATCTGAGGGCCGAGTCTATCGCGAGGGAGGCGGAAAGGCACGAAGGTTTAAGTTATAGCTCCGCCATTCGCGAAGACAGCAGACATAAATTCGTCTGCATCTTTCCCGTTCCGGCGCGCCGTCATCCCCGCGAATCGCGTCGCTTTTTTCGTTTGCCCTTTTATTCGACAGTTGACGCGCGACGTGCGTAATGGAATAACGGTTCCCGGAACGTAGAACGGAAGCGGCGTGACGATCCTGATTCCCTGACGGAAGACAAACTTCAATCAATGCCGAGGCGAAGACGTAAGGCGGCGTTGATTCTCCCGTCCGCCCGGGCGAACGCCAGGATTTTTCACCGGGGGGAAAAATCGGTCAACCGATTTTCCCGGAGTCGATCGCCCGGCACCGGGCCGCCCTCGCTTAACCCCCTCGATCCCGTTCCGATGATTCATTCCGTCGCCGATAATCAACTCTCTTAATCCGATTAGCCGTTTTGCCCGAAAGCGAGATTCCTGTCCCGCGAGAAAATTAATCCCGCGAACTTCTTATCGCGCCACCAACCCCCGCCGTCTCAAACGAAAAACTGCCCGCGAACCTCCCAGTCGGCCGATTTATTTGACACCGTCGAACTCATCGCGATAACGCTACGTTCGCCGCGACGGTCCAACGGTTAATTCCTACGTCCGGCGATAATTGCCATTTACAGACACCGCGTTAACGCGACCGACATTCGTTATCAATGGCCCGTCGATGTTCAATCGAACGAATTATTATACGTGACCACTAATTTTTTTTTTTCATACAATTTGGAATTATAAAGAGCATAATTACACATATACGTCCTAGATAGAGATTTTCGTCTGTCGAATATGCAATGGTAAATTATATAAAAATGGCCATACAAAATCTGCACATTTTTATCCTTACAAAAGTACGTTNATTTTTTTTTTTCATACAATTTGGAATTATAAAGAGCATAATTACACATATACGTCCTAGATAGAGATTTTCGTCTGTCGAATATGCAATGGTAAATTATATAAAAATGGCCATACAAAATCTGCACATTTTTATCCTTACAAAAGTACGTTCTTAAAATACTTTATATATTTCCATGTAAGGGGGTGAAATAGTTAAGCCACTTTTCAACCAAGTTAGGACTTGCACTATGTATTAGCATACAAAGTCTTAAGTTATTTAACATGCAAACTAGCTACAGCATAATAGAACTCCTAAACCATTTCCAGTACCTTTCAATTTCGAAAGAAGAATTACTATGGCTTTTATTTCTTCACGTAATGAAAATAATGAGAACGAGAAATGTCAGCAATTAAATATTTTCATATTTCTCCCCGCGGAATGCACGAAATGCAATAATCGATGCCGGGAGACTTCTGGTACCGCGTGCCGCAGAAAAGCACGAGAAATAAATAATAAGAGTTTATAAAACAATAAAGGATACGTGAGATTTCTTTGCGGATCGCGGGGGCGGCGCAAAAAAAGGAGCCGGGAAAGGTGTGCCGTATAAACCGTAGGAAGAAGCACTCGGCGAGTGTATTTTCACAAAAAGCGCGGGACCGCGAAAAGAAAACGTAACGAGTGCCGCTATAAGAAGATTTAGGGAGGGAGCCCCCGGGAGGTGGGGCCCGGGCGAAGAAAATAGTACAGGGAAGAAACGTCCGAAAGAATAACGAGATATGTGTGCGAGCCGGAGGAAGAGGAAAGCCGGCGAGGGGAGAAACAGGTGAGGTGTTCATAACGGGGACGATATAACGAATCGGGGATTGAAAAGTGTGACCGAGGACGGATTGACCAGGAAATTGGAGAGGAACTTCGGGAAGGGCGGCACGACAAACAGACAAACGTCTATCGCGGGTTCGCGATAAAATAAACGGACGGAAGAAAGGAATCCAAAACGGCGCGGCGCGGCGGCGAAATGAATAAAAGATTGCGGGGGCTAACGACAAGATGAGAACGGGCGGGCCGGGGGTTTTTAAAGGGAGGGATGTGAATGCCGCGGGATTTGCACGCGTTCCGACGTTCGTTAAAAAGGCAGCGGCGGCGGGGCCCGGGCAGGGGGGAAAATAGTATAACGCACGGATGCACGTAAATGGAAACAAACGAACAGGGAAAAGTATGATATCGTTTATGCGTATCTTTGCGCCGGGCTAAACGAAAGAAAAGGGGAGGGCTCGAAAAAAGAAATGGGGAAGGAGCCGTAAAAGGAAGAAGGAGCAGCGAAATAAGGAAACAAAGGGTCGGACAAGGGCTTGGTACCGGTCGGCGAGAGGAGGACGGAATTTATCAGTCCGAAGCGAAATGAAAGAAGGCACGCTGCGAGAATGGACGGAAGGAAGAAGAGTGAGAAGCTTAAAGATAACAAGACGGCCCGGAGACAGTGGTTCTCAAATTCCCGTTGCACGGGGAACGTCTCCCATTCAGAAACCCTTTTAATTATCAACGTTATCAATCTTTCTTTTCTGCTGCAGGAGAAAACCATTATAACTCCTCATTCGATTTTTATTCTATTAATAAAAAAAGGGATTCGTTAATAGTCTCGAGAGAACGCTTTATTGCAAATTAACTACTGACGATAGCGAAAAATGCTTCAAATAAAAATTGTAGATACTACTATTATCACATATAATTTTTTCTATTTCGAATACTTTAGGAGTGATCGATTAATTATTTCGTCCATTGTCAAATCATTCTTAAGGGCTAGGACAGTCACGTTTTGTTATTTATATACTTGTATCATATAAAATGACTTCTTTCGAGAAATAAATAAATAAATAAATAAATAAATAATTGCGTCTCATCAAGCATCTTGAAAATAATTCATCATATGAAATGGCTTCTTTCGAGAAATAAATAAATAAATAAATAATTGCGTCTCATCAAGCATCTATTCTTGGAAATAATTCAACAAAACTTTCTTCGTTACAGCTGACCTCTTCTCCCATTAACGAAGACCACGACTACAGCTCTATCGTGCGCAAGTTTGCGAATCCTTAACTGCACGCGCTCTCGTGCGTGGTACATACATACCGTAGACGTCAATTTGCGAAATAAGTAAATCGCGTTCGAGCGTGAATACGCTTGGCATCGGGGGAACGCAACCGGATTCCGCGCCCGTATCGAGGAACAGAAACGGGAACACCGCTCCCCGACTGTCCCGCTTAATTTCAACGACTGTGCGCCGTGGTTAATGCATCCAGGCAATTAGAAGGGATCAGTTGACGCGTTAGCGTGCGTGCAACGGCGCAATAAGTATCAATCCTGAGGATTGGGACCATTATCGATGATAGGAGATGACGCAAAAACGGCGGCGCAGAACTTCTGTAGGAGGATATATCTCGTTGCCGTACGTGAACAGCGAGGCTGGAATAAACGGGAAGTACGAGTGTTTTTCGTTTTAATGGGTGAAAGACGGATGGCAGGATTTTATTGCGGAATTTATAGGGGAGTATATATTTTTTTGTTTGCTGATTCATCGTGTTTTAAGGCGATTGAGAGCTACCGAATGCTACCACTCGTTACGTAATCTGATTAAAGGCTTGGGGAGCGTTACGTTCCGAGCCTCCGGTGATAATAACTATTATCGGTGCTCCTAGCTGATGAATATTGTCCTCGACTGGCAGAACTTCGAACAAGATGCACAGGCTGCTCCGAAATAGCCTCTTTTACAAGGATCAACAGTAAAGCCTGATAATTGGTTTTAATTTCCGTTCGCCAATTAAGTATTTATTATTGTCTTCGATATTTCAGTCCATATTTCGTATTACAAATTTATTATACACGATTATCATGTATTACCATTTCGATTTCCTATTATTATTATAAGATAAATACTTAAAGGAATGTTTTATTATAATTAATCGATTATCCCTCGACGAGTTGAAAGACATTCGTGGTTTGTTTAATGAAACGGGGAAAAATACTGGCGGGTCGGTTTTTTTATTACCGGCTAGCTGCATTCTGGTTATGGAAAAAAAAATGGAATTACTTTTTCCCGTTTGGTATGGAAGGAAAAAAGAGGAGCGCGGGCAACAGTGAACTAAATACGAAAATTCGTATGCTTCGGAACACACGCGGAACGGGAGTCGATTTCACCGACGACGGGGAATGAAATAATCCATCGAGAGCGGAACGGCCGTCCGCTAAAGAGTCAATCAAAATCCCGGCAACCCCCTTTCGGAATATATTACCCGCCGGTGAAAAATGCAGACCTCCGATGCTCTCCCGATGCGTCGAATCTTTCCCGCGCATCAGAAAGGGATTAAAACGAAACGCGGCGAAAATTGTTCCGGCAAAAATTGTTTCCCGCCAATTGGCCCCGCGACTAAAGCAGATTTCGTAAGAACGAAATCGACGGAAGGAAAGCTTGTCGGCGTTTTCCTACCCGCTATTTTCAGCCAGATTATACGAGCGACCGTGGAAGAAAAACAACGATTTGAAGGACGGCATTGCGATACGAATCTGATCCGAAGAGACGGACGATGGAAGAGTAACGCGCCGCTAATTTCGCGATCCAATCACGCCGGATTACAATTTGTATCTTGCCCTGGGAATCTTGGCGTGCGCGATGTGCACGGGAGCGTCGAGCCGGGGTCGCCGTTTGCCTCTCGGACGTTTTTCCAGGAGCGGTCCAGGCGGGACGCGAAAGAGAGAGAGAGAGTAGGAAAAAATCGGATTGTCCAGTTTGTTGGACCGGCAGCGCTGACTCCGCAGGCTCAGCCAGTAATACATCAGGAGCTTACCGACCCCTCAAACGTAAAATACCCATCTAACCCGGGCTACCTTCCATCCCCCTTTTCAGCCGTGTCGCGGTCCAGGAATTTCTTCTCCGTGTATTTTTGTACACAAGCGTAACCCGCGCACACCCCCTCGAGCCGCCTTCGAGCCGGGAAGTAGTACACGCGCGCGGCTCTCCCTCCTGGAAAACTTGTGCACGTTGCAACTGCGACAGTCTCGATGATTAAGCTTCCACCGGCTTAGGATTATTCTCGGAATTACTCTCTCAAAACGTAACTTCACGCGGATGTAAAACCGAATCCTACGCGCGTTATCATCGATCCGTAAAAACGACGAATTAAAAATGCTCGAATTTAGTCGCGTCGTTTGTAAGTTGTAAAAGTACAAACGAAAGGGAACAGGAGGAAGAGAGAGAGAGTGTTGATAAAAACGAGTGAATCTTAAATTCCGCGAGGCGGAAAATATTTCGGGGGCCGCAGCTGCGTCGACGAAAATTTGCTGCGGGACTGTTTTAAGCTTTCGGGTGTTGGCTCCCGGCTGTACACGCGGGATTTTCTCGTCGGCCTTTCGCAAACACCGCAGTTCGGTTCATCAGAAAGGGAGTCGACACCGATACGTGGGAATAAAACGCCTCTCCAACGCAAACATTGATTACGTTTTGAAGTCCGGACGTTTTTTATTCATATAAAAAATCGTTACAGAAAAAGAAAATGCATTCTATGCTTATGTAATAACAAAATTAATCAATATTTTCATATACATTTATTTAATCATTAATTATTTAATCTAAAGCCAACAGATTTTGTCACATTTTTGACATTTTTATTGACTCCAGCTCAGTCATTAGAAGAAAGTTTTGTTCTTTTTTTGCTTCTCAGTTGTTATAATATCTCTTTTTCTTTTTTTACTGCTCTGTACCACTCTCTGCAATATGTAAAAGGGTACCCGTGAATTAAATAAATAAATTAAATAAATTAAATGAAATTAAATAAATTAAATTATTATATATACATGGAATATAAGAAAAATGTCTGTTTAGAAAATAGGACATAAAGAAGAAAAGGGAAAATCGGTCGGTGTAACAAAAAGAAAAATGGAACGAGTCTTTTTCCGTTTGAATTCGACCTCGAGTAACTCCGGGCATCAAAAATACTTGCAGCTCACTCGATCTCGCAGTAAATCCTCGGCTGGCAGCTGGCTAGGTGATAGGAAACAGGACGCCTCGGCTCCTCCATCGAAGGTAGAGAATTCGCCCGGTGAGACTTGACCGATGCAACTGATAACCCTGCTGCCATCCAGCTCCCAAGTTCCATTCCAGCTGGCCGAACTTCCCTTTCCGCGCAGGAAGTTCAAAGACCTCGTCAGGGCTGGCTGACAATGAGCCCGAGGTAACCGCGCGACTGTTGTTGCCTCTCGAGTTTGGATGATGCCTACCTACCTGGGCCACCCAGTTTCCGCTTCCCACGAATCCTTCCCGGGTCTGACTGCATAATGACGTCTTCTACTTAGACCGAGACCCACGCTAATCGATGCTTGTACTGTGACAATATTTTCCTAATTAAAACTTAATTGCTTACTAGCCCTTTTCAGGTCTTCTCCGCGTTTCCTCCTTGCGAATTATACTTAAAATAGATAATAGAAATTATAATTACTCTTATCCTAACGTATTAAGTCTCAGAACAAAATAAAACATAAAACACTCTCTCCCTCTTGATAGATTCTACAGCTGTTAAAATTAAAGTTGTTTAGTTCGACGTTATGCAATATTGCATTAAAATTGAATTTTTAATCTTGGGAGACACGCGATTGCTAAGGGTAGAAAATTTTCCTAAGACCGGCCGCCGGCCTTCGTCCCGAGATACTTAATAGTTCCGTTCGTGATTACGCTCTTCCGTTTTGATGGAGCGTCATTAAAAAGCTCGCGGGGGAGGAGGGCCGGCCGGGGGGAGGATATTCCCGCAGATAAGACCGATTAGACAGCTCGTTCGATGGAAACGTTGTTCCGTTGAATGGCATGCGAGCCAGAGGGATGAAACGGGACGGAGCTCGGAACCGAAGATGGAGAGAAAGAAAGGCAGCGGAACCGCGGCGGCGGAGGCGGGGGGGCCGGGGGAGCGAGGAGCCCAGCGAGATTCTCAGATAAAATATCCAATTTAAAGTTTCATCGTAATTTTACGATTCCTGGAAGTAAATTAATAGTATTATCTGGCCCCCGAGCACGGCCCTTCTTACCTGCCTCCCAGACACCCTGCCTTTTGGTCTCTTCGCTTTTCTTCGCGCGACCCTCCCTCCGCCCACGCCCTTGTGCAAGCGCCGATCCGCAAAAGGAACTTTGAAAATAAGCAGCCTATTACTCATTACTCGCCACGCTTATCGGCGCGCTGCCTGGATTTTCTCGTTGCCCGGGAAACTTTCCGTTTCCGAGATGTGTTTGCCAGACTTTCGAGAGTCCGGAGATATCAGCCCGAATACGAAAAAAGACTGATCAAAGATTAAAAAAAATAGACAGCGCACGTGTTAGAGTTG
This sequence comes from Ceratina japonica, assembly GCA_019453355.1. Taxonomy (NCBI): domain Eukaryota; kingdom Metazoa; phylum Arthropoda; class Insecta; order Hymenoptera; family Apidae; genus Ceratina; species Ceratina japonica. The sequence goes on along the minus strand of SMSR01015965.1, from coordinate 207,910 downwards.
AGAGAAAGGCATGAATGATGAAAGATAAAATTGTAGGAAAAGGATATTCGAAAGTGGAGGGGTTTTATTTCTGTCTGGGAGTATTCGGGGATAATCCATTATTTTCTATAAGGGAAGTCGACATTGATCTTTCGGGCTGGTTTAAATTCTAAGGGCAGGGCGTGTTTGTCACTCGGCGAACGCTGGCTGTAAATGACAGTAAGACAATGGGCGAGGTACGCGCGCGGCCGATTCGTAAGTGTGTCTCACGTTAGACGCGGCCAGACTTATGCGGCTATTACATATTATGAAAGGTGTTGGCAAGCTTAGCCGGAGAAGTCACTGCCAGACCATCTTCAACGCGAATATATGGGCCTCGGATCTGTAATTTTTATACCCGGCCGCATTTTTATCCCTCGACGCCCCGCCAGATCTAGACTCTTTATCACTCAACCGATTCGCTTGTTTCTTATCTTTCTCTCAATTCCTGCGTATGAAATTTGCGTCATAAGTGCGTATCAAATCATCAATGTCACCTAAGTAGCTTCTATTATAATAAAATTATCAATTGTCAATATTGTTCATTATAATTTGTTCAATTCACTTACGTAAAAAATAATGAATCCCAAAGGTGTAGTTTGCTTACATATAATTGATTAATTAATTTTGACATGATAAATAAAATTACCCCTATTTAAGAATTTTTATATTGGCAAATTGTTTCTGTTCTTTTTATTTGAGCCGAACAAACGACACAATGCTATTGAGTTTCTTTTTAAAAGGTTATTCAGTTTTAAATATTGTACGTTTAGTTTTGTTCTTAATTGTACAGTTTTCCAAGTACGATCCGGTTAAAACAGGTGCAAGCACCTCGGGCGGTTTATGTTTTTTAATAGCGAAGTACGGTTAACCCGCGGTTGTTGTTAGGGGATGTTTGAAAAGCAAGCATTGTATAGAACGTACCTAGGAAATATGTGGAACATTAATCGTTCCATATTTTTCCGAAAAACGCGACACATTCTATGTATTGTCTAGGAATTTTATACAATACTTCTCATACGTTTCTATCTTTAACAATTTAATAATACTGTATTGTTTGTAGACTACAGATTTTTAAATAAAATATTTGGGGTATAAATTTATGGAATGGAACGTAAGTTAAGCTAGTACGAGCTGTAAAATCTCTGTCAAAAGTTTAAATGGATGCTTTTGCACATAAAATATATTCTTCATATTTGTAATAAATGAACTTTTTACAAATTTCTTTCTATAAATGCATAAAATCCGGGGTTTGTTCGTAAGACAGTAACATTTTAATACAGGCAACGAAAACAAACGATCGTTCGGTCTATTTATCTTTTATTACATTAGATACAGCGAAGGGCTTTGGCCAACAAGTGATACGAAGCTCGGCGGCTCTGATATCTCAAATTACCTCCGATGATATTTTACCAATACCGAACAGTCTGATAACAGCGTAATCAAGCTCGATCGATATTTCCGAGTAGTTCGGCCCCGTTTTCACGTAACTCTGATCAGTAACGAACGCATTAGCGTCTCGAAAGGTCGATGATCAGCGTCGTCATCATCATTTAAAATCCCCGAGTCGGTTCTGCACGAATGCCAACGGGGGAGATCCGATCGCGGCGGTCACGCGAAAACCGCTCCGTCCATTACGGTAACGCGGGTTAAGGAGCAAACCAGCGTATCCGTTTTATTCTATATGTGCAGGAAGATGGAAGCATAATCGTTCCTCCTGCGATCATACGTCCCTCCCCCACAAGCCGTGTCCACCCTCCGCCTCGTTCGCTGGGGACTTCGTTTGAAATTCTATGCATTCGAGAAAGGGGATGAATATTCACGCGGAGCTCGAAGACGGCCGGCTCCGCTTCTGAAAGTATACTAATTAATGGTAAATACCGGCGATGCACGCGAAAATCTGATGAGATTCTTATTTTCATAACGAGAACCCATCCATTCTTTGCCCTTTTCTGGATTCGTCTCAAAGCTTCCTCAGATACCTCAGAGATTTGTAATTCATTTGTAATAAATATGAGAGCATTAATTAACACATGATCTACCTTTCGCGGTGATTGAAATGTACTATGCAATGTCAAAACAAGCTTGGAATAAAATTACAGCTGACAGATTTACAGTTACATTAATTGCAAAATGAATCTTATTAGTTTATTATTATTAACACTAGATATTTAGAATGATGTTTGGAATTTCTTATAATCATTAATTATAGTTCTAGTGCTAGTATCAAATTGTTTGAATGTCTTAATAAATCTTTATTAACTGTACCTGTGGTGTCTTTTGCTCGCGAGTAATAGGAATTTTGATGTTCCACGGCGTAGTTTCTCCATTACGTCGCCGTTATATTAACGTCAATTCAGACGCTCGTTAGGTCATTTCGCTTTTTGCTAGACGCCGTTTTATCTGTCGTAAATAGCGCGTGGACGTGCCGCGGAAATTGTGCGCACGATGATATCGTTATAAAAGTTTTATCGGATAATATTATTTAGCGTCTTCCAGATTTTTACCCTGGCCATCCCGTCATCGATTATGTAATTTCCTGGTATAATATTCGCGGATTACGCGCGCGCCGATAAATTAATATAAATTGCCGCACGATTTTTGCACATCCATTATTGGTCGTTCACGATGGAATTGCCAATTTATAAATCGTCGTTCGCTCCGATAAAGAATTTAGAAGTCGTTGTGAAAATAATAATTAACCCATTCCCGTGAAAAACGCTGAAAAGTTTATCGAAATTGATTGCCGTAATCAGGTCAAACGACGAAAATTACAATTTTTACGACTTTTACTCTGAAATCTACGTGTGCGCCTGTCATTTCGACGAATTGCGATACAATTTTCAATACATAATCTCGTACAAACGGTCAAAATGTGTTGTTTAAATTTTCATTACGAGCCCGGGTGAAAAAATTGAAAAGAAGTGACGTTGACAGGTTTCAGGAATTTATAGGAATTATTTCTTTTTATATACGTCATTTAGTAGACTAACCCACGCTATTCAGAAAAATTCAGATTGCTCGATACAATTTTTATAGTCATTCAAGTTAAAATAGTGTTCGTTCAGTTTGGCTGTTAATTTTATATAGGTTGTCCCCGGATTAAACAATTAAATTTCACCTGTGCGCTCTATAAGTAAAACTGAGAAATAAATGTTATATAAAGAGTGGCTAGCGAATGTTTTATAAAAAAGTTATAATAAAAGAAATTAGGTGTTTTATACGTCTGCTTTTACCTTGCTTCGTATATAAATAAAATGCACATAACTTTAGTTAAAAACAAGTTGAACTTTTATTAAACGTTGTCTCATATCTCAGGTGAGGTTTTGACAATTTTTCTACGTAAAATTCCTGTGCCCACTATAGTCGAGAAAAAGAACTAGCAGGAAACTAACTTCGAAACGCTCTAATCGCTGTGTCCACTGGACTGAACGTCTCCAAACTTGGGACTGGCGTCGCAGTCAGCGCCAGACTTCGTCCCCGGTTCCACCGTTCGTGTTGAATCAGAGACCCATTTGCTTTGTGCTAAAGAGTTTACTTACCGCGCCGCACTATGTGTCCAATATCGCAATAATGTTTGCCGCCTCTGTTTGGAAGTGCCTCTCTACACGTACCGCCTCGCCACGTGACAAAGAGCCACGTGCAGGAAATCACATGCCGAAACGATAAAAGGCTACGATCTCAGTATTGTTTATCTAGAGTCAATCCTCGAAATCGAAATAACTAAATTTCCTCAAATCTCCCCGTTCAGTAACCGAGAAATCATGCATACATTAAAACCAGTGAGCGTGTTCTAATTCTAACTTTACAGTATAATGATTTTGATGAAACTTATAAATTGCAGATTTATTTTCAGCTGTGATTTGTTTCCGCCGTTCGATTTTCATGTGAAACATTTTTTGTGCAAGTAGTTGTCCATCAAACTGCGCAGATGGACTACTAATTTAACCCCAATTTTCGCCTGTTTCCATCCCTCCGCCCGTTCCTCTCTGCAGGGCGCGTCGTCGCGCCGGCTGGTATCGCAGTCAATTTCGGCCGATAGACACACACCGCACGACAGCTGCAACGTTTATACTGAGCTGCCGTGCATACCCTTAATATCCGCCTGAACCTGTAATTAAGCCTCCGTTTCCCATTAGGCCCGGTTACTTGGCCACGGTTCGCCGACTGCGTCTCCCACAGCCGGGCTTTTTTCACCCCCGCGGATCCCGGAACCGGCCCACCCAGTATCCTTCCTACGATCAGCAGGAATTATCTTCTTGCGCTACGTCCCGCTACGTCCCCTTCTTTCGGCCAATTTTTTACCGGCATAATCGGCCGCCCGTCACGCATTGTTCTTCTCCGTACAATTACTGGCGATAAGACGAACTCGTCGTTAATACAGATTCGCCTAACTCGTAATTAAATACCTTGCGACTAGAGAGTGGATTTCCATTCCAAATATGTACAAACTATGCACAAAATATATGTAGACGTATTGCAAAATAGTGAAACAAATTATACAGCGTACACATATTTCTATTTATCGTTTATTGTAATTTACAGACAATTTTAATTATACGATGTAGTATAACAAATCATACAATGTAAACATATTTCTATTTATTGTTTATTGTAATTTACGGACAATTTTAATTAATGTATTTTTGAATTGAAATCGTTTTCTGTCGATGCTACGATCGGCCGGCGCGGAATTCTACGGGGAACGCAACAGTTTTTTCCAACATCGCGAACCCGCGTTTCGAGGGCGCGTTAAACAAATCCTCAAACAGGAGGGTAGCAATCGAAAACGAAAACAATTTTTCAATCCGTCGCCCGTGGAAATTGACTCGGCGAAAAGTTGATGGAGCCCGGCGGCGGCGCACAAAGGCGGGACCGTAACCCGTCCGGGCAAGGAGAGATAAAAACACGGGCGAGTGGAAGCTCGCGAAAAAGCTAGCGTCCGACGGATAACAACTCGTCGAAGGTCGGCCGGCCCATCGTGTTCCTTTGCCAGCGAGAAATTGGATATTGAAAGTCCGCGAAAGTATTGCAATCAGGCTCCGATTAATTGCATCCTTTGATTTACACGCGATGACGACGGCGGCGAGCCGACCGGGGCTACCCATGGAAACTTCGCACAAAGTTGATCCGCGAACGATTGCGACGCGCATGCAGACGAGACGGGGCCCCCCCGTCGTCGTCGGCCGGGGTGGGGCCGGAGGAAAAAAGCTTTTCAACTTTCGCTCAAAGGCGATCGCCTTTCACGGATCCCGCGAGGGGATGAGAACCGGACGCACGGAATACCTTCTCGCGGATTTTTGCGGACAAGTTCGCGAGCTGCGGGGGAGTGGGAAAATTGTAGGATCGTCTCTTTCTTTTTTTTTTCTTTCTCTCTCTCGTTCGTGCCTAGGACGTGGAATTTCATCGGGGCTGCCGTCCCCTCCCCGGGGCACAGTTACGATATTCCTTCTTCGGAAAGATTCGCAATTAAAAAGTCTCGGAATGGATGCAGTCCTCCCACGGGGCGGGGGCGACCGGCCAAGTTTCGCCTTTATATTGACACGAAACGAGGCGAGATTATGCCACCGCTCGGATGGACCCGTTGAAAGACGACGATTTCCCGATAATTCGCCGTTTAACGGGTACTCCCGGGATGTTATACTCGGTGTGTGTCCGTGTCTGTGTGTGCGTGCGTGTGTGTCTACGCGTTACTCGCTTCTTAACGAGAGAAAAATGCCGATATCGTACCGAACTTTCCACCCGATAGTTCGCCGAACTGGCCGCCGTGCGAGCAATTTTTCTAGACACCAAACTCGATTTTCAATTTTTTCCCCAACAAACGCGAGATAATTTCCAAACGGTTCCATAAGCCGATCTTCGTGCAAACTAAAACATTCACATCAGTTGAAAAAAAAACCGTTTCACGTACCAGCCGAGTTTTGTAACATGACGATTTTGAATACTATTGTTCGTCGTACAATAAAAATTTGTATACAAATGTTGTATGGCTCCCAGGGAGGCATATAGTGTTTCCATGTTTTTTGTTCCTCTGCTCTCTAGGTTTTTAAGCAGAGTATTCAATATTTTTTCTCGAATTTCAATAAAGCAGCAAATTCAGAGGAAAAAAATGTTATATTAATGAGAGTTTAAAATTAATAATTACTGAAATATTCTTAAATTAATGTTCCTCTAGTAGGGGATGTTTCATGTGCTTGATCACCAGATCATTGTATCATACATCCATTGAATGGTCATTAATACATCAAACATGTTACAAGTTTTGGTCTGAAATATTATTAACAATAAGCCTGTTAAAAAATGTACTACGATTAATATATCAAGTATGTAGCCAATGGAATCAAATGGCACCTTTTAAAAAGCAAGGATTACAACCCTGCATGATCCATGCACCATTTGTTTAAAACTTTTTATCGCACAACTAATGCCTTACGAGATATTGAAAATCGTCATATTACGAAACCCCATAAAGATTTCTTTTTTTTTTTATCAACAGGCATTTGTGTTCGAAAATTGGATTCGATATGATATTTTTTTGCGGAAGGTTCGAGGCGGCCCTCGAGCCGGCGCTCGATTTCCCTCCTGTTCAAAATTCAATATCCCGGAAAACACGTCACCGATATTATGATATTTCTAAGCTCATAATACCATAACACCGCGCGGTATGACGCGAGGACTCGCCGGAAAGAGAGCTCGGCGATGGAACGAGGAACGAGACGGTGGCGAGGGCCACGAGATGGTCCCATATTGGAAGACCTCTAATACAAAGTCACTGCACTCTCTCCGCTCCTCTCTCTCTCTTGCGCTGGCTGGCTGGCTGGCTGTCCCCCCGACCCACCCACGCCAAACATTCTGAATACGTTTAATATCCACATTGCTGTTATCATAACGGGTGGCTCCCGACGAATCGATTCAATTTGCTGCTGTTTGAATGTGAATTTTCCAGTACATTTTCCACAATAAAAAGGAACCGCGGACGGCCGCGATACGGATCTCGAAGTCCAAAAATGCATGTAGAAATGAATATATTCCGAGCCGCGGATTTTTATTAGGAAAATTGTAGCTCGGCGAGGGCTTCTTGAGGAGGTAGATAAATTAAAGTTTGAATCTCGGCGAAGCTGTGAGCGGCGGGTTCGAAAATCCGCAGCGTAAAATTCAGCCGGAGAGAAATATACCGTGGTAGCTCCATTAGAGGGCCGAATAGACGGGACACATAATTACCCCGTTAAGTCGGTCGAACCCGGGAAGAGGGTGAAAAAGGTTGCGCGTTGAAGAGTCCCGACACGTTCCTCCGCCCTTGGAGCCAGTTAAATTGAATTTACACGACGTCGTACACACTACACAGAGTAAGAGGAGGAGGAGGAGGAGCGGGAGGTGGCGGAGGCGAGAGAGGCAACGGCTATTTCACCTGAGGGATGCCTTTAAACCGAAACGTGCCGCGATAATGTAACACGGCCCGGATAATGGAACTTATGATATATCATGGCGACGGTATGGATGGGATGATCCCCCGTTCACCCCCTATAGCACTCTCCACCCTCTCCGCCCCCCAACCGGTCGTTGTAATATCTTCGTATGAAGAGGCGCGAAAGGCTTTTACTCCGCGACGGAGACGGCGACGGGGCAGATTAAAATGTATCTGCAGCGAAACAATGCCTTTATGGGTTTCTCCTATGCGCGCCGCCCGATGGAATAAACTCCTGCTTTGTCTCTCAATTAAATTATTGGCTACTCGGGCCGGAAGCTGTACCTTGCAGAATCAAGATAAAGAGCAATATATACTGTGCTCTTCGCTTGAGTAGCCCTGGGAAGAATTGAAATATCTAAGTTTATGTCAGAGAAAGGAATTTCGATGGGAATTCTTGTTTATTAATTAGATTCGTTTGTATTGTAAATGAGTACATTTAATGTACGTATATTTGATGATTGACATTTGTTATAGACGTTTGGTAAATACTTTGTGTATTTCCATACAGCTGATGTTTTATAGTGGAGAAGAATCATTTACAACAATTCTATATTTTATTATTTTATTTTTATATTTTGCGTTATTTTATTCATTTTATTTACGTCAGACAAAGTAACCTTAGCTACTCCAGGCTATTGGTCTGAACAGTAAAGAAAGAATTTGTATGAGCTCTTAAATAAAATCAATGTTCACGCATTGAAATTTAAACGTAAAAAAAATGTATCAAAATTAGGTAAAAAAATGTCCTCGTTGAAGAAACGTGGACCAGGATAAAGTAAGGAGAAAAGAAGAAAGAGGAGGAGGAAAAATAAATTTATGAATAGTTAGTGACCTAAAAACAATTTCGTAAACCTTGCTTATTGTTTTTCGTAGAAGTTTATCGCTTCAAATATTGGACACAGCTTTCTCCCAGCTCCTGTTCCTTAAACTTTTACCAGCGAGATCTTCCGGCTCATACAACCTTAAATAGGTTGCCTTCTACCAAAGTCGCAAAGAATTCTTTAAAACAACGGGTAGAGCATGGACAACTCGTTCGCTCCCACCGCCCGCTATTTATCCCCGGGAACAAATTTTATTATCACGTAGCGGTCGGGCGGAGTTAGCGGCGCGGGCTACCGGAATTTCCATTGCATATAAAAAGAGAGAATCGCGGGCGGGGTGCGGGGGCGGGCACGTTTCGCGCCTTCGGAGAAATCCTTAAAGCCGTTTAAGCCCTGCGGTGACGCCGGATCTCACGTAGTCGTAGCCACGGGGAAGAGCCGCGGCGGCCGGGGAACGGAACGGGTCGACGATCAACGACGGATGAATGGAGCTTAACTCTGTGGCCGCTGCGATTTGTACGCGGACCCATTCGTTCCCCCGTCGCCTCGACTCGATTCGAATGGTTAATTCGACCGATAATCGGCCCGACATCTTTCGCCGCATTTTCCTATTTCATGCATTCGTGACAACGCGGAATACAATAGAAAAGCTACGTTCAACGTGTATGCAAAGTCAAATAGTATAAAAGCTTTCGTGTATTTAATCATTATCATATGTCATTTACTAGACTAATAATTTCTATGCATTTATAGAAAATGTAAAAAAATACATCTGTAATAAATGTATTTGGAGTTTTGAGAATTATTAAACATCTGTA
>SMSR01015965.1:148165-198260 GCA_019453355.1 Ceratina japonica | reverse complement strand
ATTCGTGACAACGCGGAATACAATAGAAAAGCTACGTTCAACGTGTATGCAAAGTCAAATAGTATAAAAGCTTTCGTGTATTTAATCATTATCATATGTCATTTACTAGACTAATAATTTCTATGCATTTATAGAAAATGTAAAAAAATACATCTGTAATAAATGTATTTGGAGTTTTGAGAATTATTAAACATCTGTAATAAATGTTCCAATTTTTGTCCAGGTCACAGTTTCTCCAGGCCAGATTATAAATAATGATTAATTATATCATAATTAGTGACATAGACAAGAATTAGTAGCCTAATAATCATCGATCATCTTCAATCAATATCATCATGTATTTAATTAATATGGAGGATTCATGTCTTGATTCATTATTTAAAACTGATATAAAATCAAAAAGCAAGTTCTAATACTTCTAATTCTGACTAGAAATGTGCAAATCTTGTTTACAACACGCAGTTGTATTCATTTTGCAGTTCACGTGACTGTAAGCCTGTCACCTGTTATTTTATTCGAAGCTCGTTTGAATATTGTATGGAACATTTCAATCATAGGCCTGAGAGTTTAATTAAGTATTTTTCCTGTGCGACTTCATTATTGTTTATCATCGGGATTCAGCCGAAATACAATAGAAAATTGTTAAGAGAACGGGAGACTTGGAAATTACAGAGTGATGTAGCACGTCTGACTACAAACGATCCGTTTTCACTTCCGTCTTGACTTCGCTCTCCTCGCTTTCCTTCCCACCGGTGGAATCGTGAAAGTTCAGACACTTCCGTAATGGAAGAACGAACAAGTCGATAAGAATTTCCTCTTATTTCTTCTTCCACCTTTTGTTCTCCCCGCTCCATCTCCGCCCCCGTCGCCCTCCGAGAACAAACTTATACTTGCAGCCGATATGAAGATACCGGTAGAGCAAGCTTCTTGCTACGTCGTATCCGGCTTCGGAGATTTAAGTACCCGATTCTATGAAATCATCGTCGTCATCATTATTACTCATTTCATTGTTTGAATAATTTTTTCCAACAATCTTTGCTATGATATGTATGATTTATCTTGTGATTATCCTTATTCTACAAATTTATATAAAATTATTATCTAACTAAAAGAATATCAATTTTCTAGTTTATTAACTATTATTGATTGATCACGAAAAAGATAATTAGAATGGATAATGGTTTAAAATCTTGCTCACATAAAATTCAATAGTCAAATCAGAAGATTCTGTGCACTGGCAACTTCTGAATTCTCCTCAACAGTGAGCCAATGTATTTGTTCACTACAGAGTGAATCGTTTCGGTGTTAAACAGACAAGGTGTCCGGATGGTGAATAACGTCTTCAGACACGGTGAGAGGAAGCCGAAATCAGAAGTGGTGGAAGCTCCTCTACTTGGTCCTGGTCTCGCGGCGCATTAACCTTAACGACCTTCTAGCGAGTCCTTTTTTGAAGGGAGACCAGACCGGAGCACTGGTCCTCTCGGATTTTTTTCCCCACCGCTTCCTGAGATTGCCGTGTCGCCAGCTCAGCGCCTCTTAATGTTGCCTTTTTCCCGTCGGCCGCTTCCGGGCCCTTCGCCTAACGTCCACACCGCCGCTCATTTTTCCACCCACGACTCCAGTTTTCGTGTACTATTACCGCTTCTTGCCCCGCTTGCGTCACAAAAGAACCTCATTTCTCACACCAGTTGCGGGAGAGCCTCGGAATCTGTCGATCTCCCAAAAATCTCTATGCTAAAACGTGAAAATTTCACTCGAATATTGACTGGACAATTTATTTATTGGACGAGTATTGGAAATCGCTGAGCAATAAAGACTTTGCAAGGAATATTATCAGTGCTGTTCTCGAGCGATTAATTACGAAGGGGCGTTTGACGGACGGGTAATTATCTTTTAACGACATCGCGATCATTTATTTTGCTAGCTAACGCTGGAAGGAGGAGCCGGTTCAAAGAGATTTTAGTGACTCAGCTTATGTCATTTTATATTCTATTAAAGAAAATTAATTCGTTAATCCTAATATTGAAAACGTTATTTTCAAACGTGAATATTTATGGATGTATATAATTTTTCAAGATTCCACATCGACAATCTAATAGTAATCTAAATCTAAATAGTAAAATCTTTTACTGACAATTTCGTGTGTGAAAATTGATTCGGCACTCTGTCACGTTTATCAGGAAAGATGGTCTGGCATGAATTTAACGATAGACTGGGATCAGGCGATGCCGGTTTCACGGTTATGACGGACAATGCGGAGATTAACAGAAGTTGGTGTTTACCGGGCAGCCTGGAGCACACGTCTTTTAAAGGCCGTACACGGGTTGCTCACGCTAAATGCACACTTCGCAATCTTGTTTTTCCCGCACGCCGAGAGTAGTATTAACACAGGATGACGCTGGTTGCCGGCGTTTTCCGCTTTAAACCTCCGCTACCGCCCCGCGCCCCTGTGCGTGTACAATGAACGCCACCCCGTCGTACGCCCCCGCCGCCGCCGCCGTCGCGCAGCCACTCTTGTTTCGCGAAATGAAACGAGCATTGTCCCGAGTGATAATAATTATGAACTTGGATATTTCCACCCGCGGCTCGACCAATTTGTCCCCGCAATTCGATACCTCGAATCCTTCATTACAATTCAGATCTTAAAACTTCGATGAAGGTTGTGTGAATGTGAACCCTTACATAAAAACAATGACAAAACGTTGACATTTTAATAGTTAATAGATATTGCGTTAACAAAACACTGTAAAAAATTTTAGAAATTTTGCAAGGATATTAAAAAAGTTACGTCTTGAATTCTGATGTCAAATGACAGAATTTTGATTTCATTTATAAAAAAAATTACGAACGCAGGAATACCAGAATTTTTAAGAATTATGCAAACAACTTCCGGAAGTTCCTGTTGAAATACCTTTCGGAATAGAAAGCGGAGAAATGTTCTAATGAGGTGTGAGAATTTTTGAAATTCGCAAGATTGTTTCCATCGATCCCATGGACAGGTGAGATCCAATGGCAGAGGGACGGCCGACGATAATGCAAATCGGGGAACGGGAGAGAAGAGATCCACTGACACGTCCTGTCGGAACGTCCTAAGATAGTTTCCAGTACGTGTAACGTCCGTCTTTACGACGTTTCACGAGCCAGCTGAAAATTTTTCCCCGTTTCCCGGCCTCTCCCCCTTTACCCTGGTCTGGTCGAAATCTCGTTTGCAAGAAACGCGCCCGGAATATCGACGAACACAGACATTTCCTTCTTCCCCGGGTTCAACGCGAAATAACCCATGGCAACGCTCGCGAAAAGTTTCCAAAATGATCCCATTGATTGCTTACGCGCGCCGCGAAATAAACAAGCGCTATCTGTTATTCCCAATCCGTCACGAATTGTAAACTGAATATCGAAGGGTTGCGAATTGAAATAAGTGGACGAGTTTATACGAATTTATATGACAGTCAAGTGGTTCGCGTTAGTTTCTCATTGGACGCAATGTAAAATATGGAATGAAGTCTTCGTAAGTGTAAACACATGTTTCAGCTTAATAGGGCGTGAATTCAGAAAAATCCACAGATTGGCTTTTAGGGTTGAATTTTTGACGTAATTACAAGAGTGAAAATATGGATTCTATATGGAGCAAAAATCTCTTGACTATCTCATCGCGTTAAAGAAATATTGACAAAAAGGTAGAAACCCATTTCCACTCTTTTTCGACCCAGTAATTATTCATAATAACGTTGTTTGCTTTCCAAATATACGTTTTGACACTTGAGTATACAAGGAAACTGTTCAAACTTCGTTGTGAACACTTGAGTCATTTTTCGGATTTTTGTTAACAAACGAATAAACACTTCATCATCATATAATAATTAGTTAAGTCAATTAATATTATATATTAGTACATCAAAATTATCAATAAATGTAGTATTGAAAAATACCAATTTGCATTTGATTAAAAACAGTTTTCGGAGTTACTGTCATACGATAGAACGTGATCCACAATCGACGCGTTAACGATTTCGAAGCACGACGTTCGCTGGACAAATAACCGGAGCTATTTTAATGAATAAATACCCGACGGACGGATACAGACTAAATCGGCATTGTTAATGAACATTATTAATCCGAATTTCCACCGCAATTATTATTAGTTGCGGAATTTAATAGAACTCCAAAGAAGACCCAGCCCGTTCGTTTTGTATTGACTGGAACGTAATTAAACCAATTACCGCGTCGATGTGTATCCCGGGGTTGTTGGGAAAAAGAGCATCGCGCCCGGACGCCTGAAACGCGAAAAATGAATGAATTATTATTTGCCAATTAAAAATTTCAACAAACGAATTACACTCTTATACGTTGTCCAACAATTTTTACCCATTTCCCGTTAATTGTAATCAATTAACGTTACTAATAATTGTCGGCGTTTACCGTTTCGCGCAATCAGGAATTAAATGAATAAAAAAAAAAAAAAAAAATATGGGAAATGCCTATGGGAGAAGGCCGGCGCGTAGAGATGTTCGATCAAATAAAAGATCATCCCCGAGGCAAACGAAACAAAATATATAAACGCGCATACGCGTGCAGAAAAAGGGACGGGAAAAGCACTCGAACGAGCTGTTGACCCTGGCAGCCACGGCGTATCCAGGGGTGGGCGGCGCGGCGCCGCCGCGTCGAGATTAAAAGTGAAAAATCGCCGCGACCTGTAGGGGCCGCGTTTTAAAGCGGGCAAACAAAGCCGCGGGGTCCCGTTTTTAGGAACTCCGCCGGAAACGCGAGCGGACTCGGCTGGTTTCCGGTATCTACGCGGGCGTCGCACCCCGCTACTTGTAAATTATCCGCGCGGCCGGTCCGGGCCGGCCGCCGCGTAAACTCGCGCGCGAATAAATTCATTTGTTATGAGAGGCCGGCGTGCCCCGTTATCGGACGAAACACGTCGGAATTGCTTAACGAAACGGAATTGCCGTTCGCTTATCCCTCGTTCCAGCCCGTTTCGCCCACCCTCTATCGTTCCGCTTCCCTCTGCCCTTTCTTGTTTATCCAGTCCCACTCCGTTATTCCCCCACGTGCTTTTTTCCATTGCGTTTTCGAATTTTCTCGGACGTACGGTGGACGCTCACGGAGTTTGGACACTGACGTGACGCGTCCTAATTTTATTCACAGATATACCAGTGGAATTTATATCGTGAGCTTGAAATTAATTTATATCTCTGACGAGGTTAAAGTTGTATAAGCGTAAGTTAAGTCAGAACTTTTTTTGATAAAGTTAAAACAGCGGAGAATTTCTTGACAGATAAATTATACTATTCGATACGATTCGTATAATTAATATTTAATGCAGTTGAAGATTCATGAATATCACCATGAAAAATAGTTGAAAATATCACTTCAATTTCTGGCATATTTATTATTGTGCCACATTTTATCAAAGTAGGTAAAAATACGTAAATTTCTCAACAACTACTTATGGTATCATTTTTACGATTTGCTATGCGATAGTTAAATAAAAAATGTTGTTTCAATGAAAGTAATTTGGAAAATGCNTCACCATGAAAAATAGTTGAAAATATCACTTCAATTTCTGGCATATTTATTATTGTGCCACATTTTATCAAAGTAGGTAAAAATACGTAAATTTCTCAACAACTACTTATGGTATCATTTTTACGATTTGCTATGCGATAGTTAAATAAAAAATGTTGTTTCAATGAAAGTAATTTGGAAAATGCCCTTCAAACAATTCTAACAAAAACTACGTGTTTCAGAGGAACTCCGTTTATAGGAGATCGCGAATCGGTAACAAATTTTAATTATCATACCGCGAGAGTGCCGATGGGGCGAAATTAATCGCTGGCCAACGAACGGGAAGTCGATACGCGAAATCGGCGGAAAGTTCGATTGCCCGTACCTTGGCACAATTAGGTAGTGGACAGTGGCATTCTCGCCGTAATCACTTCCAACCCCTTGCACTCTAAATTATTTTTCAATTTTGCTGTCAGGAACTCCATACTATATACGTGTTTTATTCAAAATTTACTTAAAAGGACACTTCTTTAACTTCTACTTATTCCAAACAACTTCGTTNATTCTCGCCGTAATCACTTCCAACCCCTTGCACTCTAAATTATTTTTCAATTTTGCTGTCAGGAACTCCATACTATAGTATACGTGTTTTATTCAAAATTTACTTAAAAGGATAATATCTTGACTGATATTTACTCCAAACAATTTCGTATAATAATTATATTAAATAATCTGAAACTGTGAAACCTGTTGGAATTAATATCTGCGAAATTTATGCGTTTTTCCTCATCTACACCGAATTCCATGTTAGTCACGTGCTTCACATACTTATATCTACTTTTTGCGTCAAATACTCGAAGAAGTATCTAATTACATGACGTACACAGACTGGACGTTTCAGTAGACATAAAAAACTGTGACTCGACAGAGGAGTTCCTGTGACGAAAACTGATGTCAAGTCATACTCAACAAAGGGGCGCAAAGGGTTAAAGGACGATCCCCTAAAAGCTACACGTAGCCATTATAAAAGAACAACACAACGTTCAAAGGAACCATGAAATTCCTGACGATCGCGCAGCTCCTTTCGTCGAATTAACGAATGCGGATTTTATTTACAAGATCTCGATAGATAGTCACCGCCGGTTTTTCCTCGGCAACAATTAAAACAATTTCGGGTAACCGAGTCGCGGCTGATTCAACTCCCAGGAGCGATAAAACCGACAGAGCCGGGGGGGCTGCGAGTGAATTTAATTAGTGCCAAGAGCGGAGGATCCGTCGAAAACTAATTAAATCCACCATGGACGAGGCGAAACGAGCGAACGAAATCGCGAACTTCCATGGCCCGATATCGAACTGGCCCATGCACCCATCACGTCCCCTCCACCGACCATTCTCGTTTTCCGTCGCGACGTTTCGCCCACCGAAACATTATTATTCATGACCGCGTATCGTATTACCACGATGGCAAACGTATTTTCGCGCGATCCAAGGAATCCCATCAGCGGTCTTACGTCGTGCAACCAGAACTATTGACAGTTCGGACGAAACGTGCGAATGGCTGAATCAACGTTGCTACCGAAATCTCGTCCCTCGCGAGATATAATAACTTCATGCTGAATTCATTTATATACCGCAATTAAGAAAATAAAGCGGGCGGACCGAAGCGGGCTGGCCGGGACCTCCGCTCGGAATTCGGAATTTCGCCGCCGGCGTAACTCTTGTCCATTCGACGATCATTAACATCTGTTCGTAGTAGTTAACCAGCCCGGAAGCCCTCGTTCCGCGGCTAAATTATATCTACTCCATAGAAATTTACATGGAAAACTGTCTGTCTGATCGAGCCTGCATTATTGAAGAATCGCCGAGATACAGACTGCTGCGCCTGATTATCTACAGACAGACAGAAAGAGAGAAAGGCAGAGAGAAAGCAACACTTTTCAGTGAAACATTTATGAGCGAACGTTTTATTCGGGGATCATAAATCATTCGGCGTCTCATTTCTGCGAGTCAACGGGTCGGTTGAATCGCGTCGGAAATAATTAACGAGTCGTAACAAATCCCGGATCGTTTTGGCGAAGATCAGCCGGCGCTGATAAACAGTGAATACGGGAATCGAACATTGTTTGATTTCGGTCACCGTCATGTCTGGCGTGAAGCGGAACGGGCGTCTGCGACCTCAATGCGTTCCATTAATTCCTGTTGTGCCCGCGTTCCCGGACTCCGTCGCCCGTCAGATAAAAAATGATGGATCCTCCCCGGCCGCCGATTCGACTAATTACGATCGCGTCCGGTTTTTTTCGTCGACCTGCGTCTTCGCGCTTCACTCTTCGGATTGAACGGGTAATTACCGGGTGTTAAATAATTGTAACGGAGAAACCTTTCAACGGAACGCGACGCGATGACAGGTCGACGTGGGAGGCAGGAACGGGAGGGTGGAAGGGTTGAAAAACAGTCGGTCACGTGGCGGTGTACGTGCGGGAGAGGAGACGGAGGGCCCCTTTGCTTGCCGGCGATGGAGCCGGCGGAGGGTAAGTATCCCAGCGTGTTTAGTATTCCGGCGCCATTTGATTCCTCGGCTTCGGTACGTGGACCGCATTGTTTTCGAGCCTGACATCTCACTAAGGCGAATAAGGAGGGTCGAGTTTCGTGGGAATTCGCCCGAGGAATATTATCGTGGCTCCCGGACCCCTCTTGCATCCCTCCTTACCCAACCCAAAGCCCCTCGCGTCCTCTTCTTTATTCCCGGGCCCGCGTGTTTGTTAACGAAAACGCGATAACTCTNCGCCATTTGATTCCTCGGCTTCGGTACGTGGACCGCATTGTTTTCGAGCCCGACATCTCACTAAGGCGAATAAGGAGGGTCGAGTTTCGTGGGAATTCGCCCGAGGAATATTATCGTGGCTCCCGGACCCCTCTTGCACCCCTCCTTACCCACGGAAAGCCCCTCGCGTCCTCTTCTTTATTCCCGGGCCCGCGTGTTTGTTAACGAAAACGCGATAACTCCTTCGTCCGTGTTTGGTTATTCGATTTCTCTTGAAAGAACGCGCCGGAACGGTCTTTGTTCCCAAACAAATGGCGAACGGCGAACGTATGTACAGCGTGTATTTCCCGACGGCGGAACACGACGGGGCTTACGCGGATAATAAAGTTTCAAGGAACCACAAATATCGCGAGCGTTCAACCCCGCCCCCGCGCCCCTCTTCCCCCCCGCGGCGGCGCCGGAGACGAATTTAATCTTGATACTTTGTAAAACGCGGAAATTATTACCATTCGGGTTTATAGTATTACGGGGCTGGCATTAAACGTTCGCGGAACTTCACTTTCAAGCAATATAACTTCGTCAGACTTGCGTACCTTCGTCTTGAATAAGCGTCAAGTATGCATGTAGGTCTACATTAATGAAGTTCCTGTATGTAGATATTTGTTTGGCTTGTGTGAAGTTCTCTCGCACTTCATTAAAACTGACTGGGAACAGTCGACGTAAGAAAGTCCGTGAGCGTGCCCGTTCTCAGCTGAAGGATGCCACTTGAAGAGGAGAAAGCATAAAAAACGACAAAGTAATTAATTTTAATAATTATAACTTACAGATCATCAAAATTTTAATTGAATCCGAGATCCAAGTACAAAAATATATAAATATGAAAAAAAAATGGTCTCTTTTAGCTGAGACACCCCGTAGAAAAATCATGTTTAATACAGACGAGATAGAAATAAATCGTCTGTTTCAGACTTAGGACACTCGCCACTCTTTCAGATAATTTTCAGACAAACCAGTCGTCTTGTTCGCCGTGAAGAGCAGACGGTGCATTATACTAATTCCAGGGTCGTGTAGCTCGCGCGTAGCCGCCGAGACATTAGTATAAACCAGGCAGGGTCGCGGGGAATACTAAATCTTACGGCGGAGCGCAGGCAGACCTACCCCTTCGACGGGGATCCACGTCCCACCCTCTTGCGGAACCGCGCGCGTTCCCGCCGCCGAAAGTTGTCGCGGCAGCCATCTAGACGCCCCCGACGCCTGCCTGGCTCCGATTAAACGCGAGATTAACCTTGGCGACGCGAGCACCGCGGCCCCGCGTTCCCTGATACTTTAATCTCCGACGCGCGACGGGGGCCTTTACTTTTAGCCGCGCCGGAAATCCGGGCTTCCTTCGGGATCAGATCGATCAGCCACCGGAGGCTATGGTAGACCGATAAGGCCGGATCGAATACAAAACGAGCCCTGCACTCAGATTCGCCTGTCCATATTTACGATTCCCGGTCCTTTTGTTACCTCACGGTTTATCTTTGCCGAATATTCCTATCGATTGCTTCAAAAATGTTTCAGAAGTGGAAATGGGTTAATAAATGAAACTCCTTCTATGTAACTTTTTACTATTCATTTTATTTTAACAGCTTCGAAGGATGGACTTATATTAGGACTAGAAATGAACCATTTTTAATCTTATTGTTAATTCAGGACTATCGTTTTTAAGGAAGTTTCAGAGAATTTAATTAGAGAAAAATAGATATTCTGCAGTATGTATGACCCAGGCGTCTGGTAATAAATAGTTCTATGCTGATTAACTCAGTAGTCTTGTATTAAAAATACAGTGTACTAAGGATAGTGGATCCCTTTTTAAAAAAATTAATTGATTGAATCGAATTATCCATTTAATGTTTCTGTCTTATAATATTAATACTACAACTATCCCTTCCTCTTATACACCCATGCATTTCCCCATTATAAATCAAATTTTGACTGGTTTTGTTGGTAATTCTAGTGCTAGTATCTTTCTTCACATTATTTTACACACTACATATACGTGGCAACGATCGTTCTCCAATTATCTTTCCGTCCAGCTCGTTGCAGCTTTATCGTTCAGCTCGTCTCCATCCGGATTCCACTGGTTGAAGGAAAAGGGGCGCGTCGCGTATCGATCGAGCCGAATTCCGCACGGAGAATCTGTTTACCCGAATTTCGCGCGTCGCGTCGACCAGAAGGAAATACTCCCCGTATGTGTATGGTAGTGCCGCGTCCCCAGTCTGCGTTGTGGTTTAACCCAACGTCTTCCTCTCCCACGGCACTCGCTCGCTGCTTACTTTTTCCACCGACCAGAGAACCCGCCCTCCACCCCCGTGTTCTTCATCCCCTGCGCAGTTTCTCATGCCAACCTCCCCCGTGCCGGGCCCACGGAGAACGATATTTGAAACGAGACGCTGCGTCGCACCTTTTCCAAAATTCAGTCCAAAGATAAACAAGATAATAGTAATCTCTTATTATTAATACAATTAATAATAGTAAATAAATGTTTTATTCGTAACTTAATCTTTGGTAGCATAAGAAAGTTATATAAATATAAATATTGATTTCGATAAAAAATAAAGGGTGCTACGATTTTTTAGCAGGAATATATTTATATCAAGCAGTTTATTATTAATAATAAGAGTGTCTGCTGTGCCACAAACGTTAATAAATTTTTTATTTTTGTATTTCGAAACCTAAAATCGAGCTCATACATAAAGGATGAGTAAAATCGTCTAGAAAGGTCTATCAAATGTCGCAAGTCAAGTCATTTATGATAATACCACAGTTTCCTCTTTTTACTTCCATTACGATTGTTTGTTCACTTTTCTGCTTTTCAATTAGCACGGAGAATTTCGTCGTTCCATCCCGCGGCTTGGCGTGATGATAACACCGAAGCGGAGGGCTGATGGAAAAACATGTTTACCACGGAACGCAGAGGGAAATATTAACAAGTATTGGATTTCCGTGAAAAAATTTTCGAAATGTTTCTTTCGCGTTGCGAAAAAATTCCCGATTTCTTCTCTGCTACCATAAGTGATAAGAGAAGTGCACCGAGAAGTCGTCGACGGGGGAGCAAAAAGAGGTATGTTACGAAACGTTGCTCTGTATAAATGTTTCGAGGGGGTTGGGTCGGGTGCTCCGACATCCACAGGGAGTCCGGTTGGCGCCAGTTACAGCGGGACGCAGACGGAAAGGCGCCCGGGCGTCGTTACTCTGGCGCCAGATACATCTCCTCACCCCCAGTTCGACCCGTTATCCCGTTTCGCGGACCCGGATGCCTTCGTCCTCCCTTCGCCGATCTTCTCCCAGTCGAGCTTTTGTCCTGCGGGATTTCCCCGCTATAGCAATCGCAAGAAACCAGTAGAAAAACGCTTGGAACTTCTACTTTGTTTCAATAAATTCCACTAATCAATCTATGATTTTTAAGTGGAATTTCTAAGGAAATTACATCCCATCGAAGCAGGTTTTTTGGACGGTGATGGGGCCTCAGGCCTCTAAAATATTTGACCTTCACTCTTGTATAGTCGTCACTCAAAGTCCGACAGACTTATTCATCAAGTGAAATGATTCATAAATATTTGTATCAAAATGGCGATAATTTTGACAGGGAGGAGATGATATTTAATAATCCGTGTCAATATCTGTTGGTTAGCAAACGTAGGAGTATCGCGTAATGGAAATATGGATTAGAGCGAACTGGGAACGTCACGGTGGGAAATATCGCCGCGAGTAAGAGCGGGTAACATTATCTAAAATTATAAAGCAGACGTTTCCATTAAACTTCTCCCTGGCTCTCCCCGCAGCGTTTATCTTAACGAGGGAAAGAAACGCGACGAAGACGTCGGTCCTCTCCCGTGGCCCTCCGTTTTAATTAGAAGAAACAAACACCGTCGCAAGAAGAACCGAACAATTACAAGATACCACTTTATAACGCGGTGCAGCCGTCTCGTATTTTAAAATGACCTATTTACTCCGCTGCCCTATGTATTATATCTCTTTCCAGGTCTAAGTGGCAGTTTCATTATATCCCGGCTTCTCAAACCAGTTCAGAACGATCCTCTTCTTTAAGAGATACTCGAAACTCGTTTACATATATTCACATAAATACGGGAATATTCAGATTCCTATACGAACGGTCAATTTCTCCAAATTACGATTTCATCCAGTTGAACATCTCCCCCAGATTTACGTCGAACATTAAGTATATTACTATCTATTCTTTTCAGTTACTATCATTTTTTTTCACGTCCATATTTAATTTTCATTTCTTGCCACTAAGTCTCAATGGTTTCCACGAAGCCATACATAATAAATAAATGAATATTCTGTGTATTAATTGATTGTTGTCGCCCACTTGAAGTTATCACTTTCTAAATCAATATCAATTGATTCTCGACGAGTCACGCGATGGTTTATTATATTGCAACTATTCAAGTCTGCAAAAGGAAAGATATATAGCGGCATGTTCGCGATACGATATACCGGGACCGGTGAAAAATGGTTTACGTTCGCTAGTTTTCGCTGCGCTATACCCGCAACGGCAGACCCACCCTCGGAGCACACCGAGTATCGTTTCTGAAACAGTGATGTAGATTTAATAAAGAGCCGCGACGGCATTCGGAAAAGATCGAGTGGAAAGGATGGAAGCACGTCGTAAACGTGCCGCCGGATACTTTATACTCGGCTCCTTTACTCCTCGCGTCGAAGGCGGTACAGTAAGTCGACAAAATTTCAACAGTTAACGATTTCCTCAACAAACTTCAACTTTTGTCATCGTTCACTTTTTAAGATTGCANTTCACTCTTGTATAGTCGTCACTCAAAGTCCGACAGACTTATTCATCAAGTGAAATGATTCATAAATATTTGTATCAAAATGGCGATAATTTTGACAGGGAGGAGATGATATTTAATAATCCGTGTCAATATCTGTTGGTTAGCAAACGTAGGAGTATCGCGTAATGGAAATATGGATTAGAGCGAACTGGGAACGTCACGGTGGGAAATATCGCCGCGAGTAAGAGCGGGTAACATTATCTAAAATTATAAAGCAGACGTTTCCATTAAACTTCTCCCTGGCTCTCCCCGCAGCGTTTATCTTAACGAGGGAAAGAAACGCGACGAAGACGTCGGTCCTCTCCCGTGGCCCTCCGTTTTAATTAGAAGAAACAAACACCGTCGCAAGAAGAACCGAACAATTACAAGATACCACTTTATAACGCGGTGCAGCCGTCTCGTATTTTAAAATGACCTATTTACTCCGCTGCCCTATGTATTATATCTCTTTCCAGGTCTAAGTGGCAGTTTCATTATATCCCGGCTTCTCAAACCAGTTCAGAACGATCCTCTTCTTTAAGAGATACTCGAAACTCGTTTACATATATTCACATAAATACGGGAATATTCAGATTCCTATACGAACGGTCAATTTCTCCAAATTACGATTTCATCCAGTTGAACATCTCCCCCAGATTTACGTCGAACATTAAGTATATTACTATCTATTCTTTTCAGTTACTATCATTTTTTTTCACGTCCATATTTAATTTTCATTTCTTGCCACTAAGTCTCAATGGTTTCCACGAAGCCATACATAATAAATA
Source organism: Ceratina japonica (assembly GCA_019453355.1). Taxonomy (NCBI): domain Eukaryota; kingdom Metazoa; phylum Arthropoda; class Insecta; order Hymenoptera; family Apidae; genus Ceratina; species Ceratina japonica. The sequence continues at coordinate 184,362 of SMSR01015965.1, read as the reverse complement.
AATGAATATTCTGTGTATTAATTGATTGTTGTCGCCCACTTGAAGTTATCACTTTCTAAATCAATATCAATTGATTCTCGACGAGTCACGCGATGGTTTATTATATTGCAACTATTCAAGTCTGCAAAAGGAAAGATATATAGCGGCATGTTCGCGATACGATATACCGGGACCGGTGAAAAATGGTTTACGTTCGCTAGTTTTCGCTGCGCTATACCCGCAACGGCAGACCCACCCTCGGAGCACACCGAGTATCGTTTCTGAAACAGTGATGTAGATTTAATAAAGAGCCGCGACGGCATTCGGAAAAGATCGAGTGGAAAGGATGGAAGCACGTCGTAAACGTGCCGCCGGATACTTTATACTCGGCTCCTTTACTCCTCGCGTCGAAGGCGGTACAGTAAGTCGACAAAATTTCAACAGTTAACGATTTCCTCAACAAACTTCAACTTTTGTCATCGTTCACTTTTTAAGATTGCACCTTCATCAGATTAAATGTAAAAATATTAACATTGACAAGTACTTCGTTGGAGTTATTTCATTTTATCATTGAGTGTTTTTATCGTTGGACAATTTTAATAATCATTTAATAATTGTTTTGATAAGGACAGAACTGTCGTAATTCTATAATAACATTTTAATAATTGGATTTGTTTGACGAGCTCATTAAACGGGCGCAAGGCTAGAAGTATTGACAGAACCACTTCAGTGGAATCTGACAAAATAACCGTCCGCGGCATCAATGCTAATCGGCGAATATTGAATCGGTGCATTAAATATTCATCTCCATCTCTCAATTACGGTGTCCCCCGTGTCGGGCCGGGGACAATGACGGGGATCGTCGTCGATTCACGGTGACGTCTCCGATAAGTGGCATCGGCCCGTAGGAACACGTTCGCGTTGTGTTTCGCCAACGAACAATCGCCCCCGCATTAGCAACGGTTGTCCAACGTCCGGCGCACTTGTACACGGAATCCTAAATATCTCCTGAATTGTCCCTTTGAACAGCTTCCCAGTGAAAATCAACCAATTAAAACTGCATTCTAATAGAAGATTGGCTTCTTATTCTAACACAGATAAACAAAATACCAAGAATGATTCCGGTAACATTTTTACAATGTTTAAATAACATTTTATAAATGCGATGAAAATTATTGTTACCGTTATCAATTTATTATTCAAGTTGCATTCATAAGAACATAAAAATTGCAAAATTGGATCATGAGATTTAGTTCTCAGGTGAAGGAGACACGCATCTAACTAGCAATTCACGATCTGCTGAGTCTATAATTCAGAAATATCCTAGCCGGATGCAACGAGGGCTCNTTTATAAATGCGATGAAAATTATTGTTACCGTTATCAATTTATTATTCAAAGTTTCATTCATAAGAATATAAAAATTGCAAAATTGGATCATGAGATTTAGTTCTCAGGTGAAGGAGACGCGCATCTAACTAGCAATTCACGATCTGCTGAGTCTATAATTCAGAAATATCCTAGCCGGATGCAACGAGGGCTTAGGGAATCGAAGTTCGACGGTGAATCTTTCACGAGAGACGAGGAAAAAGCACAGTGGACACGCGGCCTGAAAGCCAGTCGATATGTCGGTTAATTTATTTAACGCGCTACAAAAGAAGCTTCACGGCTGGGGATCATTTGAACGCGTTCGAGGCCCGGAACCGGTGAGGCCGTTGCTAAGAGGCGTTTTCGAGTGGCGTTATAATTATTTCGAACGACCACAATTAAGCCGCGCGGCGGGATAAGCGCGCGGCGTAACACTGGTTCGTTATATCCAACCGGAAACGTGACTTTTTGGATTTTCGTGAGCGCGCGCACGGCCCGTGGACAACTTTCCCGGCTGGGTCGATCTGACAGTGAGCGAATCGTTGCTGGTAACGAGACGACGAAACAGAGAAAGATAAAAAGGCTGCGGGCCGGCGGCGGGGTAACGAGGGTTAAACTGCGAGTACTCGTCAATTATAAAACGCTCTGCTCTTCCCTCATCGGTGGTGAAAATTACGGCCCATTAAGGGAAACGCGTACGTGTCCGAGCGAAATTTTCGCCCCGAAAACAACTGTACAATCCCCTTCACAAATCCCTCCGAACCCGTTTTGGAAAGCTTAGCCGTCCACCAAACGAGATCCACAAATATTTTTATAAGACGATAGTGTAAGAAAATAAATAAGTGAAGAATGAAAAAATTGAGCAAACATAACACATGTTTCTTACAGTAATTTTGTGCAAAAATAATACGAGAAACTATTAAAATCGCAAGTTACGTAAGTTCCATCTGGGTTAAAATGATACATCTCGATATATGAAGGTATACTATATAAAATTTTAAATAAAAAGAAGAATCTGATTTACAGAATTAGTTATTTGCATATTTTAGAAGAAAAAGTCATACAAAATTGTAGAAAACAAAATGTGCTGAAAGTGACTAATGATTATAAGAAAATCCAAAACAGATTTTAATGTAAGAAAAACCAAGCTTCTTGGCAAGCTCGAGTTCTCGAGTTAATGAGGGAGCTTGCAAGATACATCTTATGGATTTTACGTCAAATCTTTTCATCCCAGATTGTATACAAAGTATAAACTTACGTATAGTATAATATATCTGCTTGAAGGGTTGAAAGGGATTTTTCGTAAACTCGCGAGAGGGAATGTACTCGATGGTAAAATTGTAATTCGCGAAATGTTGCCGGGAGAATTTCATGATTTTTTGAAACGCTGTATTGCTGGAACGATCCTCAATTTATTAGCGACTGCTGGGAAATGTCGAGGGATCCAGTATTCCATCGTTTTTTCCCCATCGATTTTACATATTCGCGCACAGATTTTCCTTTTTTTTTTTCATTTTCGCCCTTTGATTTCGATGGAGTAACGGGTTCGATTACTTTTTTACCGGACCGGAAATAATTTTTGAGAGGTCGTCATTTTGCACGCTTCCTTTTTTTTTTCTGTTCGGTTTCGAGTCGCCGAGTGTTCGCGTTGCATCCACAATTATACGCAAATAAATGAAATTACGGATCCCGTGTTCGCTCTCTCATTCGGTAACAGTGGCTCTGTTTTGCAGCGGAGTGTTAAACGATATTAGAAATTTATGGCCACGTTTTTCACTGCAACTTCTATAATTCTTATTTATTGTTTAGCGAAATTGTAGGAACGGGTGGCCGCTACAAATTAATAACTGGCATCGTTTCTTTGGCGGTCGAGTGCGGCAAAAAAGGTAACCGGTGGTGCGCGTGCTGAACAACCACAGTTTTTGTTCAACGATCGCCAGTTGAATTATCTAGACAAAAATTCGTGTTTCTTTGCTTTCAGCTTCGACCGTCTCTCTGATCAGTAATTAATAACAAGTTGAATCATTCTGTACGTACATGAAATATGAAAGACGTAGTAGTATAAATCTATTATTCTAATATAAGTAGAAAGCCTAATCTTTATTTTGAGAAACAGAGGCTTTATGTCAGTTATTAACATTAAGTTAAATCATCCCCATAAAAAAATAAAACTTATTTACAACAATTCTATTACTTTATATTAAATGTATGAACATGCANATTCTAATATAAGTAGAAAGCCTAATCTTTATTTTGAGAAACAGAGGCTTTATGTCAGTTATTAACATTAAGTTAAATCATTCCCATAAAAAAATAAAATTTATTTACAACAATTCTATTACTTTATATTAAATGTATGAACATGCGTGTAAATTAGAGATTGAAAAATTCCTCTCCTTTCAATTCCTTGGATTATTATTTTGTAAAATGAGAAAAAATAATAGTCATTATTTTGGGAAATCGGATGCTGTTTTGAGTTTAGAATTTGTGTAGTTGAGCATTTGTGTCTGACTCTGAAGGAGATCTCCTCCGTGACGCGTCGATTCTTCCCGCAGGATGTTTCAGAGATTTCGGATGCCCGGATCACGCGACGGCGAACAGAATCGAAGGATCGCTGACATAGCGTGCATGTCAATACCGAGTACGGTTCGAATACTCTGAACGGTCTGAATGCTTGTACTTGCCCCGAATCGCTTTGGAGAATCGCGACGACCGAGCCTTGGCCACGAGCGGATTTCTTTTTCGTATAGAACCGTGAACAGGGACAACAGTTTTGCAAATTTTTGTGGTTCACGATGCAGGCAAGGTAACAAACAGGTTTAGATGTTCAATAAGAGTTTTTCCAATACAAATTACATTTTCAATGAATCTTTTTTTGTATCAAATTTTTTATAAATCTATCTCGTCTTTTAAATCAACATTTTTAGATAATATTATTCAATATTATTTATTAAAAAGTTAAATATTATCAATAATAATTTTATCAAATATCATTTATTATTATAATCTTTGCTGTCTGTATTAAAATATTTACTAATGGCTCTCTTATTTTTGTAGTAGAAATGCATGTATAATATAATATATACAGTGACCATTCGTTCTGTATTTTAATAGCTTTTCCCTAAAAATTATTTTAAAGAAGTACGAGATGTACAAATATTCACTGATTATGATAGACTAATCTGAGACTCACTTGTGTCAATTTTCCATCGAATTCTTTTAATCTAAATCACATTTTATCTGATTGAGAGGAAGTTTACAGGAAAGAGGTGAACCAGATAAAATATGATATGAAAAAGAAGAGTTCAACGAAAAATTGTCACAGTTGATTATCTGATTAGTTTACCTCATCGAGTCCAATCTAGTTTATAAACATGATGCTCGAAGTCACTTAGGAAGACTTGAAGCAGATAAAATATGATTCGTAGAAGCGGAGTATTGAGGTTTAAAGAATTCCGTCCTTATATCTCTTAGCGAGATAAAGGAAGAGAGTGTAAGCTCTAGACGGGCCGTAAAAATAGCCAAGCACTTACCAATGAAACAATTCGTCCCAGCGGCGCGAGCAGCGAAGTGTGATAACACCATGAAACTTTTACGGGTAAATAAAGACCACTGCACGAAATAACGTGGCCATCGTAAAATTTTTACAACCGAGAAAAGGGGCCCGTTTTCCTTTTTTCTCCGCGGACACCGACCGCCCCCCAGACCGCCCGCGACACCCCCGAATAACCGTTGCCATTATAACGAGCTTCCCGCGTTCACAAAGCTTTATTAATTACGAGCCGGTTAATTAGCTATAACATTAGCCGGTTTAAAGTACAAAGTTTGCAGGTTTTAACAATTTTCCGTGCGGAACAGGCGGCGCGGATTTCCAATTCCGTTCGAATTTAATACCTGCGTATTCGAATCCATTACAACCGGCCCCTTTAATCTCATTTTTAATCTCGCCCGGTGGATACCTCGAATTTTTCATTAACAACCCGGAACTCGAAAACCCGGCCGGATTTAAATCTGGCGAATCCCCCGCGATCGTTAATTCCGTTTCAATTTCACAATTGCACTTTGAAACGCGGGACTTAAATTTACTTCCTGATTTCGTGGCGTCGGTACATTAGTCCCAATTAAGTTGTGTTCTAAAAACAAGTTCGACAAAACAGAGCCGCACGCAGCGGATAAATACTCGTGCCGCAAGTATTTGCCGTGATTTAAATAGTCGAAAGTGAATCTCGTTCGGGCGAACGCATACGCGTACGTACGTCCGTCCATACATACATAAATAAGTGTACATATACGTACAGCGGCCGGGGATCGTGTTTCAGGTCGTTAATTAACTCGTATCCCCGGCTCCTATTAAATTTACATAATTTATATTGACTCGCGCTTTTTCACGTGACCGCATCAAAATCCCGCGGGGACGACGTTAATTCATCGCCGCTCCTGCCGTTTAATTGGTCCGCGGCTAGTTATAATATCGACGCGTGCATTTGTTTTTACAATTGCCGGGCGAAATTATTCAACGTGTTTATTTATCAACGCGGGCGCGCGCGGGCGGGCAGTCGCGTACCGGTGGTCGTTACTCGTTTGTTTCACGTCAAAGTTACGACGTCTGTTAGTTTCTCCGGTGAAACGCGAACGGAAATAGCTCGCGGATCGCGGAACGTGGGGCCGGCGCTCGCCCTCGATTGAAATGTAAAATTCACGCGTAGCCGCTGCCATGAATATTGCCCGCGCAGTTTGCCAGTTCGAACTTCCACCATACCTCGTCCGCCGAACCTTTCAAAAAACCTCCCGAACTCCGCTCGCCGCGCCAAAGAAATTGAACCGAATGCTGTCGCGTTTACGAGACCAATAACATTTCACAGGGCGTCTCAACTAAAGGAGGAGACCTAAATATCAGTTCTACTCTTCTTTTTATAAAGAAGCTTCGTTTCATAGTATGATATTAACTGCTTCGATTGAGGAGTGTTTATGTCAGTTATTAACATTAAGTTAAATCATCCCCATAAAAAAATAAAATTTATTTACAACAATTCTATTACTTTATATTAAATGTATGAACATGCGTGTAAATTAGAGATTGAAAAATTCCTCTCCTTTCAATTCCTTGGATTATTATTTTGTAAAATGAGAAAAAATAATAGTCATTATTTTGGGAAATCGGATGCTGTTTTGAGTTTAGAATTTGTGTAGTTGAGCATTTGTGTCTGACTCTGAAGGAGATCTCCTCCGTGACGCGTCGATTCTTCCCGCAGGATGTTTCAGAGATTTCGGATGCCCGGATCACGCGACGGCGAACAGAATCGAAGGATCGCTGACATAGCGTGCATGTCAATACCGAGTACGGTTCGAATACTCTGAACGGTCTGAATGCTTGTACTTGCCCCGAATCGCTTTGGAGAATCGCGACGACCGAGCCTTGGCCACGAGCGGATTTCTTTTTCGTATAGAACCGTGAACAGGGACAACAGTTTTGCAAATTTTTGTGGTTCACGATGCAGGCAAGGTAACAAACAGGTTTAGATGTTCAATAAGAGTTTTTCCAATACAAATTACATTTTCAATGAATCTTTTTTTGTATCAAATTTTTTATAAATCTATCTCGTCTTTTAAATCAACATTTTTAGATAATATTATTCAATATTATTTATTAAAAAGTTAAATATTATCAATAATAATTTTATCAAATATCATTTATTATTATAATCTTTGCTGTCTGTATTAAAATATTTACTAATGGCTCTCTTATTTTTGTAGTAGAAATGCATGTATAATATAATATATACAGTGACCATTCGTTCTGTATTTTAATAGCTTTTCCCTAAAAATTATTTTAAAGAAGTACGAGATGTACAAATATTCACTGATTATGATAGACTAATCTGAGACTCACTTGTGTCAATTTTCCATCGAATTCTTTTAATCTAAATCACATTTTATCTGATTGAGAGGAAGTTTACAGGAAAGAGGTGAACCAGATAAAATATGATATGAAAAAGAAGAGTTCAACGAAAAATTGTCACAATTGATTATCTGATTAGTTTACCTCATCGAGTCCAATCTAGTTTATACACATGATGCTCGAAGTCACTTAGGAAGACTTGAAGCAGATAAAATATGATTCGTAGAAGCGGAGTATCGAGGTTTCAAGAATTCCCTCCTTATATCTCTTAGCGAGATAAAGGAAGAGAGTGTAAGCTCTAGACGGGCCGTAAAAATAGCCAAGCACTTACCAATGAAACAATTCGTCCCAGCGGCGCGAGCAGCGAAGTGTGATAACACCATGAAACTTTTACGGGTAAATAAAGACCACTGCACGAAATAACGTGGCCATCGTAAAATTTTTACAACCGAGAAAAGGGGCCCGTTTTCCTTTTTTCTCCGCGGACACCGACCGCCCCCCAGACCGCCCGCGACACCCCCGAATAACCGTTGCCATTATAACGAGCTTCCCGCGTTCACAAAGCTTTATTAATTACGAGCCGGTTAATTAGCTATAACATTAGCCGGTTTAAAGTACAAAGTTTGCAGGTTTTAACAATTTTCCGTGCGGAACAGGCGGCGCGGATTTCCAATTCCGTTCGAATTTAATACCTGCGTATTCGAATCCATTACAACCGGCCCCTTTAATCTCATTTTTAATCTCGCCCGGTGGATACCTCGAATTTTTCATTAACAACCCGGAACTCGAAAACCCGGCCGGATTTAAATCTGGCGAATCCCCCGCGATCGTTAATTCCGTTTCAATTTCACAATTGCACTTTGAAACGCGGGACTTAAATTTACTTCCTGATTTCGTGGCGTCGGTACATTAGTCCCAATTAAGTTGTGTTCTAAAAACAAGTTCGACAAAACAGAGCCGGACGCAGCGGATAAATACTCGTGCCGCAAGTATTTGCCGTGATTTAAATAGTCGAAAGTGAATCTCGTTCGGGCGAACGCATACGCGTACGTACGTCCGTCCATACATACATAAATAAGTGTACATATACGTACAGCGGCCGGGGATCGTGTTTCAGGTCGTTAATTAACTCGTATCCCCGGCTCCTATTAAATTTACATAATTTATATTGACTCGCGCTTTTTCACGTGACCGCATCAAAATCCCGCGGGGACGACGTTAATTCATCGCCGCTCCTGCCGTTTAATTGGTCCGCGGCTAGTTATAATATCGACGCGTGCATTTGTTTTTACAATTGCCGGGCGAAATTATTCAACGTGTTTATTTATCAACGCGGGCGCGCGCGGGCGGGCAGTCGCGTACCGGTGGTCGTTACTCGTTTGTTTCACGTCAAAGTTACGACGTCTGTTAGTTTCTCCGGTGAAACGCGAACGGAAATAGCTCGCGGATCGCGGAACGTGGGGCCGGCGCTCGCCCTCGATTGAAATGTAAAATTCACGCGTAGCCGCTGCCATGAATATTGCCCGCGCAGTTTGCCAGTTCGAACTTCCACCATACCTCGTCCGCCGAACCTTTCAAAAAACCTCCCGAACTCCGCTCGCCGCGCCAAAGAAATTGAACCGAATGCTGTCGCGTTTACGAGACCAATAACATTTCACAGGGCGTCTCAACTAAAGGAGGAGACCTAAATATCAGTTCTACTCTTCTTTTTATAAAGAAGCTTCGTTTCATAGTATGATATTAACTGCTTCGATTGAGGAGTGTAAAGAAAATTTTGGTTAAAGTTCAGAGAAGGTCTTCTTAAGATTTTTACATAAGACCTGTTTAATTCTACTAATTTTGAGGATGTAATCAGTTTATTATTCAATTTTCATTCATAAAAATGTAAAAATTCCTATAGTTTTCTTAAATGATTTACTAATTTGGAAAACAAATCATTTTGACTTAAGACATTTAATTAATACGATGGATACCATTCTTTTAATATTGATAAAAGTGTTCGACATAATTCAATCGTTTCGTTTAAAAATATTCAACCTGATTCTCGATTCCCGTAGTAAATTATTCACCTGACAGAAGCCTGCTTCCTAGATAAGAAGAGAGAAAAGTCAATAACGCTGGTTCGGTAATAACTTTTATTTTGGGGTATACTCGGCCATCGATGCCCAATCGACTATCATTGACCCCCTTTGGAATTTAATAAAATTTGTGCGTCGAAAAATAAGGGCCGTGTGTAAATTATATTTGGGGCAATCAGTGACGTTGTGTAATAATTACAAATTGCCTTGATAAGATTATATCAAATTAACAACATATGTTGTAACTATATTGGGAAAATTTGGTAACAATGTAAAAATAGTGATAAAAATGTAATAAATATATTTGTTCGTTGCATGATTACGAGTTGAACTCACGAAATGATATAAACTTTCTGCAAATGTATTCATTCAAATAGAATTTATTGCAAATGGTTTTCAATTCTTGGTACATTAATTTTTACATCTTATAACGATCATCAAAGTCTATCTGGGAAGCACTTTGTACAGAAAAAAGTGAATTCGATTTTGCATCGATTAATATTTAACGGGAGAAAAATACACCAGCGGTTCTATTGTTAATTTCAATTTTTTCTCATCCGGGGAATCGTCAGCGGGCAAAAATTTAGGTTGACTCTCGTAAGGGAAGAACGGGCCGCGCTTAAATATCGGAAAATTATTCAGCCATCGACTTTTATCGACTATCGATCGTCCTCCCAATGAAAAGGAACTTCTGAACGAATAAGAAGCTGAAAAAAAAAGAGGAAATCGAGGAGGACGGGGAGAACGATGGGGGAGGGAGTAGGAGTTAGGTAAGTTTTCGCGATGCCTCGACACACAATAAAACTGCATCGATTTTCACTTAGAGAAAAGTCAGCCGGTTTCCCCTGTTACATTTATTCGAGTCATCTTCGTTTGTGTGTCGAACGCCCGGGGGCTCTCGAGCCGGTAAAAACCCGTCGGAAGAATGCCTCTATCGCCGCCCGCCATTTTCCGTCCCTTCATCCCTTTAACCCGGGGCCCGCACCCTCTCGATTCTTCGACGACTCATTGGCGGCGGCGTTATCGGGCCGCCTTATCTCCATCCCCCGGGTTATTTATTATTACTTTGGGAGCAGCGTGCATTAAATTTCCATTAACCGACGTTAAACGACGGCAAATCAACGGCTCCCCGTTGCATAATTTATGCGCGCCGCGATGATTCCCTCTTCGACACGCGTAGACGGCGAAGCGAGGCGAGGCAGCCGCCTCTTCCTTCCATCTCTCGGCCGCCTTATCACCCGCGATTCTCCGCCGCGGCTCTTATTAAGCTCCTCGCGAGAGCTTTTTCTCGTCGAGATAAGTGCGGCAACGACGCGACGTAACGTGTTTTCTGTTCGATAAGCGTTGATGTCGCGCCCCTCCTCCTCCGGCCCTCCTCTTACGAGCTGTTTTACGGCTTAAGAGGGAATTCTTGATCTTTAAGAACGCCTCGCCCTCCCCTTGCGCCAACTGATATTTCTGCATCTCTTTTGCTGCACGATGTAAAATGAATTCACGCCCGGAACAATTAATCATTGGAATTCTTCGAAGTCAGACCGCGCTTTGTGTATCAGGAGGAATGGAGTGTACGCGCAGCCCATTTTTCTTCCGGCTTCCCCGCGCGAGGAGCCGCGAAATTTTATCGCACGCGGCGCCGGGAAACTGGTTTAAGAACTAAAGGAAAGGAAATTGAACGTGTCTTATCGCAGGACGTTGCGCGAGCGTGTAAATAGATTCGCTGTGGTTCCCAGTTTTGAGTACAGTAATCTCCGTGTATGTGGCCACCGGTAGCGAATGGGCTTGGACATATATCCGGACGGTTGCATTTCCTTGAATCGCTCGGTATTCGAGTCTGCAGTAAAAAGGGAAGAATGTCGACGGTGCGAGTATAATTGAGGGATAAGAAATATAGATAAGATTCAATACTAGCAAAAAATGTTTGAAACAAAAAATGTAGGTACTGCTAATACCTACAAATAAGGTTCTATACAATTTTATTGTAACTTCAATATTTTCTGAATAATCGTCATGAGTATTGAACTAATTCTTCAGTGTAGAATTTTCTTAGATACAATACCAGTTTATTCTTAATAACTCTTTAATAATTGATGCTAGGAAAAAATGTTCTAAAANATTCCCTCTTCGACACGCGTAGACGGCGAAGCGAGGCGAGGCAGCCGCCTCTTCCTTCCATCTCTCGGCCGCCTTATCACCCGCGATTCTCCGCCGCGGCTCTTATTAAGCTCCTCGCGAGAGCTTTTTCTCGTCGAGATAAGTGCGGCAACGACGCGACGTAACGTGTTTTCTGTTCGATAAGCGTTGATGTCGCGCCCCTCCTCCTCCGGCCCTCCTCTTACGAGCTGTTTTACGGCTTAAGAGGGAATTCTTGATCTTTAAGAACGCCTCGCCCTCCCCTTGCGCCAACTGATATTTCTGCATCTCTTTTGCTGCACGATGTAAAATGAATTCACGCCCGGAACAATTAATCATTGGAATTCTTCGAAGTCAGACCGCGCTTTGTGTATCAGGAGGAATGGAGTGTACGCGCAGCCCATTTTTCTTCCGGCTTCCCCGCGCGAGGAGCCGCGAAATTTTATCGCACGCGGCGCCGGGAAACTGGTTTAAGAACTAAAGGAAAGGAAATTGAACGTGTCTTATCGCAGGACGTTGCGCGAGCGTGTAAATAGATTCGCTGTGGTTCCCAGTTTTGAGTACAGTAATCTCTGTGTATGTGGCCACCGGTGGCGAATGGGCTTGGACATATATCCGGACGGTTGCATTTCTTTGAATCGCTCGGTGTTCGAGTCTGCAGTAAAAAGGGAAGAATGTCGACGGCGCGACTATAATTGAGGGACAAGAAATATAGATAAATTCAATACTAGCAAAAAATGTTTTAAACAAAGTTGTAGGTACTGCTAGTAGCTACAAATAAAGTTCTATATAATTTTATTGTAACTTCAGTATTTTCTGAATAATCGTCATGAGTATTGAACTGATTCTTCAGTATAGAATTTTCTTAGACACAGTACCAGTTTATTGCTAATAACTCTTTAATAATTGATGCTAGGACAAAATTTTCTAAACAAAATTTGTAGGTACTACTATCACCTACAAATAAGGTTCTATATAATTTTATCGAAACTCCAATATTTTCTGAATAATCGTCGTATCAAACTAATTCCTCGGTCCAAAGATTAGAAGTTCCAAGAATTTGTAGGGACGATCAGCGGCTATATACCCGGAGATTCTTGTAGATGTTATAAATAGGAGTCAACGATGATCGGTGACAGTGTCAGAAAGTCGGGATTCATAAATTCATAAGCGGCAGGCGAAACGTTTCTTCTGTCGCGAATTGAAATTTCCCCTGTGCTTCCCGACGTTACCATCACCGTTCCCCCTCCTTTGCGTTTCTGCTTATTAATCCAGTCCCTCATTATTTCGTAATGAAGAGTAAATGGATTTCGCCCTTCCGCTCCCCTGGGCCGCCGCAAGAAAACTGAACTCGCTGCGGAGTAAACAGCCGCGCGTCTCGGATGCGACTCTTCGTGGGACGCGGTATCATTCCGCCAACTTTTTATACATTACAAGACTGCTGTCTCAGTAAATAATGAGTACGATCACATTTGAATTTTTAACACCAGAAGAATTCTTATAAAAAGAAAGCAATAATATAAGAACATAGAAAAATAGTATAAAATCTGGAAATATTATGAATCCTTAATTTAATCCATTACTGAGAGATTATCTGATTGATATATTATACCAAATGAAATGCAATCAAATATATGGTGTAACATATACCCTCAGCAATGCAAAAGAGTATGCGAACGTTTAATCAACTTGTCCATCTGAACACCGATCGCAGTTAAAAATATCTCTTCGCAGTGGAAAGCAATAATCAGACTTCCTATCAGTAATTGCACAAAAGTCCTCTCGGAAAAAACGGAATGTCGAATCAGCCGCCTGGTCACAATATTCGCGATTCGCCCGACGCAACAAAGAACTCGAACCGTCGATACTCTTGATTTTTTTCACCCTTGCACCAACTCCGTTTCTATTGATGTCCCTCTTCCAAACGTACATCGCATCCGAAGGAATTCCGTCGAGCCAAATATTTCGCATCGCAACAGCCGAACGATTCCAACGTTTAGAGAATTAATTATTGGGAGTGCAGCGCGCGCGCGCTCGCTCGCTCGTTCGCATGCACGCGGGCTCGCCGGTCGTTACAAATTCAGCCGCGATTTGTTGGTTAAAAGCACTCCGAGACGTCTGTATGAAAATTCACGTCAACATTCATTTGTACGCGCTAACGATCTGTAAATTCCCCGGAAATTAGTTCTCCCCACTTGGACCGGACCCACCCTCTTCGGTCTCCCCTCTCGTCCCCCTTTACTGGTTCGCGGTCCTTCATTGTCGAATGCGTGAAATTGTTGGTCGACGATTCGTTAAGGTATGCAACCTAACACGGCCGGCGTGGCTCCCGAAGCGTGCCGCAATATTATTTCGTTCGGCTTTCACCCTTTGAACCGGCCCGGATCGAACTACGGTTACCGCTCCGCTGCGTTTCATTCGTTGTTATCCCTTTGCTTTTATTTTTATTTGAATCAAGACAAAAAGCCAATTGTTCTATTCGTGGTTCATGAGAATTTTTCTTTTTAATACTATTTTGCTTTGACCATTGTCTGCGTGAAAGGTGTCTGACCACCGGCCGACCAATACTACTTTCTCCGTCGTCTGCAAACGCGTACATAATTGCCGATCAAAAGTGTGTGAATATCTATCATTTTTTAGAATCGTTATTATTAACAATTTTGACCACCTGCGAAATATTATAAGTTTCATGTCTGAAAGGATTAGAACAATTTTTGTAAAAAATCTTCCCTCCTGTATTATATAATCTGTATTGTAAATTCTGTATTGTAATTGTATCTATATATTGTGTAACAACGAGGTATCTATATATATCTATAATATATATAGTATTATTTATTGTACTGCCTCAAACACATTAACCTGTGTAAAGAATATAAAGTATATTTTTTAACAAATAAATATCAGTTTCCAATTGTCGTGTACGTTTCAACCGCCAAATAAATAATATCGCAGAGAGAGAAAGAGAGAGAGAGGTCCAATTGAAAAGCGTTTTATCGTGCAACCGAGGGATTGAAAAATCGACCCATCCGGGGATCGCGATTCGCCCACGGCGAACGGAACGGAATTACACGGCACGTGCTCGCCCGGTAATCGTTGTTCGCCGGGAAATATTCAAGAAGTGACAAGCCGGTCCGGAAACACGACAGTTTGTAAAGTTCTCGACGATAAGAAAAAGACGGGCCGGCCCGGCGGAGGGAGGGAAACGCGGAGCGAGCGTGGTCCCGTAAAGGGGACATCCTTTGTCGATCGCAAGTGGCGAAGTGAATTGAAAACTTTCCTCCTAAGCTTCTTCCACTTCTTCTTCCCTCCCTACTGTACAGTTCGTTCATTTTTTCCTCCTGTCCTCTTTGTCCTGCATCTTCCGCGTCTCCCCTACTTCAACACGGAAGTTTCTGTTTTGCGGAACTTCCCCAAGTATTTTCGGAGGAACCGTCCCGTAAGAACGCTCCTGGAGGACCTCTTATGGCCCTTTTAATTCCTTTTTTTCCCTCCCGAACCTCTCCCAGCCTCTCCTCGCTTCCCTTTCATTTTTCTCCCCGTCACCCTTTATTTCGCAATATTTCCAAGAGACCTTCGGGCCAAGTTTTTGAACGCTCGACTGTAGCTGCCAGATAAACTTGTCACTCGTCACGTGTCTATTAAGCAATAATTATAATCTTCAGCAGAGAGAATTATGTCAAGGAATTTGAATGACATCTATGGTATGATTTCCCAAAAATGTTTCGTCCTCGGTATTTCGACAAAAAAAAATGACACGTCTATTCAGAGGACTGTTTAACGCAATTTCATATAAATTGCTATTAATAGAAACCAGTGATTGATTTTTTTCCCCATTCCTGTCTACGTATTCAATTTCCCACTCCTTTCATTTATTCCCCGGTCCATTCTTTTGCGCTCGGGAACTGTTTCGCAAAAGTGAGCACTATCTCGATCATTTCGGCTAGATCGATGCATTATTTCGAAATTGGCACGAGCCGGCATTTTTCCATTTGGTTATGGCCGGCGGGGAGAGAGCGGCGGGCCGGCGGCAATTTATTTAATTGGCCGAACGTCCATCGCGGATGGAGATGGATGAGTTAATTGATGCGCCGACGAAAATGGATTAAAGATACGCGTGCATCGATAGGGACATCATTAATGGGAATTGCTTAAATAATTGATTGCCACTCTCTACTTTTTTTTCTCGATTACGCGCGACGAAAGGAGGATGTTCCACTATTCTCGATTGAAATTCGTATGCGACCACTCATCCCGTTGCCTTTAAATAATTGATTTAGCCATAACTCTGCTTTATATCTTAATTATTATTAATATATTACAAATGTTATTCAAGTGTGAATAGTTAGTGTTTCACTTTACAATACAAGAATTCAATTGATTAGGAAAATGAGAGCCTTGATGAAATATTCGATCAACTATGTTTCAGCCTAGTTTCGTTTGACAGTCTTCGAGATGATAAATTACTCTGATGTAGTCTACCTGTTGAATGAAAATAAATTTTTGATAACGCCGTCGACTGATTGCCGTGTCTTGGCTCAAGGATTAATGGAAAATAGGGGCGCGGTTATAGAAATTCGAGGATTTCCCTACGAAACTCGCGGTGTTAACGCATTCGTTTGGACACCGAGTCGTGGAGTTTCATGAAAGTTAATAGAAGTTTAACGGGGAACCATCGGGAGCTGAGCCACTGCGACCAACAGTTGTTTCCGTAATAAAAGTGTCGTAAACATGAGCCGGTACGCGGTGCTTTTTCATCAGCCGTAATAAAGTGGCAAGACCATTGTAATGGCCGGGAACTTTACAACTTTACTCTTTCCCATGACGTATCATCTTTAGTTTCTTCTAACGGCGGCCACGCATCTGCGAGTACTTCCGTCTGAGTCTCGTCGTTTAAGAGTTCCCTTAATTAATTTCTGGCCAATTAAACAATATAAAGTGTCACATAAAAAATTGTAACGCATGTCATATTATTTAAATTTATGTATTCTCTATAACTATTATGTGTGAAGATTATTTATGCCTATTTTGCCCAATCTAATTTTCTTCAGATTGATTTCAGGCACCAAATAGTTTTTAATCATTATTCTTCAAATAAATTACATTTTCGTTGCTGTATAACAATAATTTTTACACACTCGTATACGAATAAATACATAAATCGTATAATAGAAATCATGAGTTCATTTTGTGAGGATGCATGAAGTCTTTTTAGAATTGAATCGAAGAACACACTTTAGGACGTAATTTCTTCTAGGATTCTATTCGATTGACTTTCTCGTACTTAATTAATTAATTCAAAGCGGTAACGAGTTCTTTGAACTGGTGAGCACACGTTGAAAGGAGAGAAATAAAGCCTTTCAGGTCTCCGGGGTCGGATTGTTCGAACGTGGTAAGTCTGTTACGGAGGTTTGGTCCTTTTGAGTAGCAGTGGAAAATCGTTTTCTACCACGGCCATTGTGA
The DNA here is from genome assembly GCA_019453355.1 of Ceratina japonica. Taxonomy (NCBI): domain Eukaryota; kingdom Metazoa; phylum Arthropoda; class Insecta; order Hymenoptera; family Apidae; genus Ceratina; species Ceratina japonica. The sequence continues at coordinate 167,447 of SMSR01015965.1, read as the reverse complement.
CTAGTAAGCCGATTCCTCGTTCTCGAATAGAAAACGATTTGGCGTTTCGATGTACACCGGATCTAAATTGCGTTACTATACATTATGACGCAGCGATCAGTAAAGACTCCATTCCTTTCTCTTTCAAACACCGTGAAAACCAAATTTTATTTTCAATTAATCATTTTCTAAATGAATTGAATTTGATTTTTAGAATAAGTCTACTGATTTCTGAAAATTTCATCACCGATTCTAATAAATATTCTAACTATGTACAGTATCATAAAAATTCGNATGTGTGAAGATTATTTATGCCTATTTTGCCCAATCTAATTTTCTTCAGATTGATTTCAGGCACCAAATAGTTTTTAATCATTATTCTTCAAATAAATTACATTTTCGTTGCTGTATAACAATAATTTTTACACACTCGTATACGAATAAATACATAAATCGTATAATAGAAATCATGAGTTCATTTTGTGAGGATGCATGAAGTCTTTTTAGAATTGAATCGAAGAACACACTTTAGGACGTAATTTCTTCTAGGATTCTATTCGATTGACTTTCTCGTACTTAATTAATTAATTCAAAGCGGTAACGAGTTCTTTGAACTGGTGAGCACACGTTGAAAGGAGAGAAATAAAGCCTTTCAGGTCTCCGGGGTCGGATTGTTCGAACGTGGTAAGTCTGTTACGGAGGTTTGGTCCTTTTGAGTAGCAGTGGAAAATCGTTTTCCACCACGGCCATTGTGACTAGTAAGCCGATTCCTCGTTCTCGAATAGAAAACGATTTGGCGTTTCGATGTACACCGGATCTAAATTGCGTTACTATACATTATGACGCAGCGATCAGTAAAGACTCCATTCCTTTCTCTTTCAAACACCGTGAAAACCAAATTTTATTTTCAATTAATCATTTTCTAAATGAATTGAATTTGATTTTTAGAATAAGTCTACTGATTCCTGAAAATTTCATCACCGATTCTAACAAATATTCTAACTATGTACAGTATCATAAAAATTCATGACAATTATACAGGGTGTCCCAGAAAAAATCATACAATTGTTCAAAAACACCTCCAGAATCTTCAGTTCTAATATTTTTTCTGGGAGACACTCTGTATATATTAAATATTAAAATATGGAGACATTTATTGTGTACATAGAATGCATATAAGTCTGTCACCAAACATATCATTCTTTTCAAGATCGAAATGTATGAAATAAACAAATATTATTACTATCTACCTAAAATATATTTCTCTGATGTTTAATTTTGCCTAAAAATCCGGAGTCTGTGAATGGTAACGTGATGACGTTGAGGAAAGTAATAATACTGTAACCAGGTCCGGCAGAATGTAACGTTAATACTTGCTATCACTACGGTTTACGTTCGATGGAGCGAGCCTCGATAAGACGGGGCAGGGTTTTCCTCTTCCGATCATGACTCCACAACGCGGCGAGGAATTATGGATACTATTATACCAGGAAAGATTAGAGGTCCTCGTAATATTTTTATTACCTCATTTCACACGTACGTCGGCGCACACAGACCCGGTTCGGCAGAAATCGCGCCGCGCTGGAAGAGAGCCGATCGTATCGGATGACCGTCGGCCGTTAAAGTACGGGCCGGTCCGCGAACGAGAGAATCCAATTCCTCCGGCAAAAACCGGGCCGATTAACCGCGGACCTCGTTGATCATTGCGGATCAGGTGCCTCCCGTTAATCGATTATCGAACGGAGGTATGATCGGTGAAATCGGGTGTAACAAGTCGTTACGATTGCTCGTTAAGCTTATTAAATGATACCGAACACGCACGTGCCGCGTGTATTTTAATAACAAAAATTAGCTTATGTCGTGACATCTTTGATTGGGTCGAGTTGCAGGACGCGAAGCGATCGTCCTGTATAATTGAGACACGTGTCCTCGCGGAGTATAAAAACAGAGGCGTTAAAGAAAGGTGATAAAACCGCGTTCGTGGTCTAATGCATCGCTCGCGCCTCGGGCTTTCGCCTAACTGGAAATCCAGCGGGAGCAGGAGGGCGAGACGAAATCAATTTACAATTTGCCGCATCGACGCGACGCCGGCGCCGGTGAGTGGTTTATAAAAAATGACGAGTCGCGGTAGAAGCGAGCGAAAGAAGCCTCAAAGGTTCGAAGCCAGAGGATGAAGCCCAGGTCTCGCGGGGACCGAAATCACATCCTTAATTTCCATAAAGGAGCGCGAAGAGTGGCTCTTCCTCTCACTTCAATCGAGTGTCCCGACCCAGCTTCTTATTCCCGTCGCCTTCTTCTTCCTCTTCTTCTTCTTCCACTTCTTTCTCCTCCTCATCGCCGTCTTCTCGTTTTCTCTTCACCCGATCTCGTCGGCCACGAGCGAGAAGATCTCTCTGTCTTTCGGGAGACTTGAAGCTTCGTAAGCATATCTCGTTCATCCTCTTACCTCGTCCGCGACTTTGCCACTCAGCACACCCTCAACCCTCCTCGCTCTCGCTCTCTCTCTCTTTCTCTCTCTCGTTCGTTCTTTCTTTTAGTAACTCTTTCTGTGTCAGGTCGGGTCGACGTAATTGCCGACGAGAGACACGGTTGCTCATTGCTTTGCCCCGCGTTCGAGTGACACTTGCGTGCTCGATGTATCGACGACTCCTTTGCCCCTTTCAGTCGCTCAACACTTTTTTACAGCGCGTCGTGATTAAAACGTTAAGATGAGGTCCTTCGACGCATTGACGATTCGATAAATTAAGATCGAGTCTGCTGATTTAATGTCGGAATATTTTTTAGAGTAAAAACGTTTCGCGTTCTCGTTCCTCGCTGGTTTTTTTCATTTTTTACGGAGGCTATTTTTTGCCCGCGCGATTGCTTTCCATATGCTCGCATTTATCAGTAAAATGAAATCCAAATTTGAACGTTTGTGAATGGGGTGGTGATACAATGCCAGCTTCCGCGCACAATGGGCGTATCGAAATGGCGATTGTCACCCTTTGTCAAAAGCTGAACAATTTTTAAACAATGACCGAGTAACAAAAAAGAAGTGCGCTCTTTGTGCAAGGAAAAAACGAATCACACACTCAATAAGTTACATTGTTTTAACATAAATTTATACCAGGCGTTCGACGCTTCGGAAATAACAAAAGTAACGTTTATAGTTTTTATTCTTTCAAAAGGAGTGACGATCCATCGAATCTGGTCTTTCTATTGAACGTCCAATTTTATAGTTAAACTTTCTGCTAAGTTTTCACGCACAAGAGAGAGAGTGAATATTAATTGCTTAATAATTTTTCGGGTGTAGCAGGTCAGAGATGTTAGAGACTATGACAGTCACTGGGACGATCCTCTAAAGACCATCCCCGTTCGCACAGAGTTGTTAAAGTCATTGAACTTTGTCGGAGTCTGCTAGAGTCCGTTGTTTAACTCGTTAGAATCTACGTTATGGTTATATCGCGCCATACCCGAGTTGGTAAATAGAAGGAACAAGTTTGCCTCAACGCGAAAGTTCTTCATTACCGAACGTTTAATTCAATTAATATTTATCCTGCCCGTTCACTTTCGTCTTTCGTAAACTTGCCTCGAAAAATTAGTCTGTTTCGAAAACTTCTTAATATCTATTCTAATTATTCTAATCGTTATCACCTTCTTGCTTGTACTTAAATTCTTTCTAATTATAAATCGAGTTTCTAATATAATTTAAACACTGTTTCAATTTAGTTCTATTAACTAAAATTTTGAACGAGTTTCGGTATTTTGAAATATAGNCCGTTCACTTTCGTCTTTCGTAAACTTGCCTCGAAAAATTAGTCTGTTTCTAAAACTTCTTAATATCTATTCTAATTATTCTAATCGTTATCACCTTCTTGCTTGTACTTAAATTCTTTCTAATTATAAATCGAGTTTCTAATATAATTTAAACACTGTTTCAATTTAGTTCTATTAACTAAAATTTTGAACGAGTTTCGGTATTTTGAAATATAGTATAGTTTACCTAGTATAAAGTTTTATCTAAAGCCGAATAACGTTGCAGTCGCCGATCGATCACGAGGGGTACGAAAATTTCGATTTGGGAATTGGTAAAATGTAATTCACTTACCTTTGGTAGAGCCTACGTCCCGGCGGGGTCCTCGAAAGTTGTCAGGGCGAAGTATAATTAATGAAGGATGAGGACGCGGCCACGAACTTTGCCCGCCCCGTCGTTTCCACCCAATTTCTGTCCAGACGATTTATCAATGTACAAGGATTTTTCGATGGCCCACGATCCAACGCCGAGCCCCGTGGGCTCTCGTGTCCAAATATTCGACACAGTTTTTTATTAAATATCTTAAACTCTTGGTAGAGAGTTCTCAAGGCATGTACAACCTCAACGCACGTTGAGCTTATTTTAATCAGTATGTTAATTATTCAAAGAAATGTATTGAAAAAATAATGAATGAATAATGTCAGGAGAAGGGAGTTGAGCGAAGAGGCCGGTGAATAGACAGGAGACGTGCTGGTACAATATAACGTTGCGTTTATTGTTTATCGTTATTCATTAACCACAATCGTTAAACGTTCACTTTCGTATGATACAGCGTTATTCTCTATACACACTCTCCCCCGTTCCTCTCCCTAAATGTCCTCTTAATCTGCCCTTACGCCTATATTTAATAGTAATTCCTTCCCTTGCGGACTTCTTAGTGTCTGTTATTTTATATATACAAAAGCGACGGACCGTCAAGCTGCGAACGATCCGATTTATTTCACCTCGCGATCGCCGTTGTTGGCCAGGGAATCGCGGCTCTGCCTCGTATCTCCCGATTTCCACGTCCTATATTCGAAATTCCCTCGTTCCTCCCCCAAAAGCATTCGGCCGCCGCTCGTCCCGCTTCCGTCTCGCGTCCCCGTCGTCGAATTCCTTACTTTGACACGTTTCTATTCGTCTCGGTTCAGCTTGTTTATATATTGGCTACAAAATAATTGACAAAAACCTGTCAAGTAAGTCGCGCTCCCAGTGTTGCTCGAAAAGCGTGTTTCCTGCGGCCGGCTTGAAAGCGGGACGAGCGCGAGTCCTCTGCTAGCAGCGACAGGTACGCGATCGTTCTCCGATGTGGGAATACAGGGCAACGATCACACGCTTTGGCAAGTAGTAAAAGCGCAATTCCGTGAAGTGACAGGGTCGAAGCGATTTTTGTTCGTTTACACGAAGAACGAAATCCCATTTTCATATACAATTAATTACGCATTTCCTATCGCTATATTCGGAAACCTTTTAACGTCGCACAAATCATAAAGATCGCCGATTTTGGGAGTAATTGTCGATTGGCAATGGCGGCGGTCGACTAGACTTGACAACCGTTTCTCCCGCGGAGTACCTACGCCCGGAGATCCCATTCTGTATTCGAAAGAACGACGGGAACGATTTCCTGGGGGCGTCCGAGCGACAAATACAAATTCCCGCCGCGCTCGAACACACTTATCATTCCCGTCAAAATCGGCTCGAGAAACGACCCCAGGAACCCGTGCTCGTCTACCCCGCGGCCCGTGTATCTTCCTCCGGCTCGGAATGGGATGCAGCTGCCACGGAATTGATGGTGTTTCGACGTCGGAACACGCGAAACCTCTGTCGATTGTTCCACGTCTTCGGTTATCATATCTTATTCCGTGGCTCGGTTTCCGGAAATGGAATCTGGTTTCACCGTTTCTACCTAGTCGCCCGATTATTTCAAATTAATTGTGTCCGATCGTTACTGACTCTGGCGAGTGTTCGACGAATTTCCAAAATGAAATCGTCACAAAATTAGGCCTCTATGAATTCTAACGTTTCCGTCGCGTCACTTTGTCATAAAAAATGAAAATGTTTCAGAGTCCGATGAATCGAATTCATTGGAACGCGGTCATGTTAGCACTACGCGTTGGGTTTAGGAGACATTCGCGTGAACCTGTCGCGTCGGAGTCGGCGATCTCAGACAACGACGTTGTGCGTGAGGGTGCCATCGTCCTGCCACGTGTTCGCTGGAAAGAAAAAGTCATCTTTTCAGATTCTCATCGAGACGATCCCTTCGCTAGACGGTAAGAAGTTCGGGGCTGCTCGAGCCTGGATAATGTCCTGGGTTACCTCTATAGTGCATGTCCTTGGCCATCGTCGGGCACTTCGCGTCCGCCCGCTGTCCAACAAACAAACAAACGTGTAAAATCGTCCGAAATCGCTCGAAATAAATCGAAATCGTTCAAAGCGATACGAATTTCAGAAATTTAACCCTTTGGGTACGGATTTATTTGAGAAAATATTTGCATGTGGAACGGATATAATTTTTGGTTGCTCGGAGTTGTATGTAAAAGCAGTACATTTTACGTAAGAATTTATTTATTTCTAAAATATTGGTGACATACGTAGTATTAAGATGTCTTCAAGTAATTAGAATTGCAAAACAAAAATAAATTAATATGCTTATAACAAACACAAGTGAATGACGCGTCTCAGACGTCAAATGTACCCAAGGGGTTAATTTTATTACAACGTGAATTCTGTCCCACCCCTGAATTAGCAGAAATTTAAAAACGGGGGAATCTGATCTGAATCGCGTTGGGGCGATGAGAAACGGGCCAGGGGGGGCATAGGAAATGTAATAGTGGCAATTCACCTTCTGGAAATCGATGTTCGTCCGTATAGTCCTATGATGAAGATCCTGGATCGGCCTGGAATTGTTTCCCAGGGGTGCTTTCGGGGTGTTCTGCGGGCCCTGCATTAGTCTCCTTAGTGCGTAAAGCTGGAAATGGGATTAGGATTACGATGTAACGATGCCCGTCCCCCTCGTTCAATATTTAACCATAAACCAGAGCTTGTTAAGTAATGGCGCGGTCGGGCGGGTCGGGGGAATCAGTCCGGAGGTGGGAGGAGGTGGAGGAGGGCTCTATCGCGAGAATAGAACCGGCCGGAGAAGCTCGAAAGTAATGTACTTAGGTAATCGGTGTTAGCCTGACACCTCATTAAATTATTTATCGCCGCGCGATTAATTTTGCAACGGTGAAAGATTGATAACGTCGGCCCGGGATTTACCGCGTTACTTGATAAGATTTACCGGAATTTATAAGCCTCGGCTTCGTAAATGTAAATCCTCTTCCACGCTAAATAATTAATATAATTAGGGCGAGTCATTCGACGTGCTACGTTAACATGGCTCCCAGCAATAACAATTCATTCTACAGCGACTGAATTTTATTTACTACAATAAATCACTGACTTAAAGCTTATTAAAATAAAACGACTTACCCGTTGTTTAAACTATTGGAAAAAATCATAGATTTTCTTTAAGCTATCTTTCGTAGCGTTAATAATGCATCGACTATAATTAAATCAGTTTGGCTGCGAGAAGACCTGAATTGAAGGACGAAAAAGACGTCTTGGGCGATGAATATGAATTCAGGAAGGTTTCGGTGAAAAGCGGGGACGTCGACTACGGCGTGGCACTCACCTCTCGCGCTGTTACGTAAATAGGTTTGTTGAGGATCAACCATACAGCCGTCTCCCAGCAGCCCGGGTGAGTCGTGCTGCCCTCGTAAGTCATGTAAGTGGTCGTATCTGGTAGGAGGTTCCTCAGAGACAGGTGACGTACGGGTGCGGTGTCGCCTGCACAGTACGAGCAATCTTTTGTTAGGACAACATCTGTCTCCTATCGACGAATACCGCGCCCGACCGACAATCGAAAAGCGAAATTTATGCGTCTCGTAAAAAGCACGACAACCAGATTAATCTACGTCGATTAACAGAGCTGTTGACCTTTCGACCTCTGGCGTTAGACTTAGACACATCCAAACGTACATACAATAAATATAATTTAATTATATCAAGGATATACGTCGATATACGTCAATCGATTAAGAGAAATTCTTTTTCTTATTGACATATTTTTTCGGTGTCAATAAAACTACATTAGCTCTATTCTTTTATGTCTATACGCTAACAGGCTGTCGCGTTAATGGTTCCACTGGTTCCAAACGAGATAATTCATACGAGTCGGGAGTTTTTATCGGAGGAAGGTGTACAAGGCATAACCAAATCGGTGCCCTGGTCTTTTGGGAACATTAAAACGGGCTAGTTTGGGCAAACAGAATAAACCGGTTGAGGGGCGCTTTTAACCTCGCTCCGTGCTTCATAACGAGATCGGAAAAGAGCCGGGAGCTTGTCGTCTGAATTCCGGGTGAAGAGGTATTTGCATGCTAAACGATCAAAATTCGGCTCCCCTTATTCTATCGGCGGCCAGCGTTGCGTTGCATATTCAGCGACGTTATTTCGCACGCTACAAAATTACTCGATATTCGTACGGAGAACCCGAGTCGGGCCTCCCACTCACTTTGAACTCCCGGCGCCGACTAACTGCCAGCCTCGAAAAAATCCTGGCTCCGCTCGAAAGGAACTTTGTGTACACGGTATACGTTATTTATTTGCACGCTCGGCAAATTGATTCTCGCCGAGTAATAAGAAATATCGACGCGAAGACTGTGAAAATAAATCGGCCGATAAACGCACGCTTACCTCCGCCTCTACACGTCTCTCAAAATTTTACCCTCGTGCACTTATAGCACAGCTATTTTAAGCAATTTCGAGGAATATAATAATCTCCAGTTTTTGATAGGTGGAAATTTATAAGAAATAAGTGATTAATTAAAAATAACCACGAATTACTATAAAGTAGTCTTGTCAAACACGATATTGATTTGTTTATAATAAAAGCCATGCTTCATCTTGATTTCCATTTAGTTTTTTGTAACACGACCCGCGATTTAATATATAATATTTAATAAAGTCTTCGATGGTTGAGTTTGATATGCCTACTCTAAATTCTCTCAAAATCAGAGATCGTAACTCTTTATTCGCTTGGATGCTGAGAAACGACTCGAACTTTTCTAAACTATTAAAGTAGAGGCCTGGAAAATTCTCTCTAGAAAAGAAAATCCTCGTACTCGTCAGGACTCAAAGGCCAAATTTGCAACGCAGATGTTTTATGGCTTTGCTTTTTTATTCGACACTCGAAACAATCTTTAGGAAAAAAAAAATAGTCTGAAGGAATACAAATTTTTGAGCACTAGATAAAAGAGTGTGCAATATCCGAACAATCGTGATACAAAGTGTATGGTAGATTGTAAACAGTAAGTTCAGCCAAAATCCGGTAGTTTAATTAAAACAATGTGGAAACTCGAATTAATTATTTTGAAGTTTGACACGCGCGAGAGGTTTGGGCGGGGAAGCGGGTATTGGTGATTCCTTGGGACGTAAATCTTCGCGGTGAGGAGTAATAACAAATTGATGCGAATCGTAAAAGTGAGAACCGCGGTTATTCCGTCGACTTAACGATTCGGCGGGCGGCCCGTTCACTCGTAAAAAAGGCGACGCGGCGGCGGCGTGTGTGCACGCTCCGTCGTTCGTCGCGGCGACAACGCGAATAATCGATAGGGTGCGACGAAGAAATTCAATTCGCCAGCGGCGGGTATCGGCGGGGTGTGCGGCAATTTCGGTTCTTGAACGGGGCCCGTTCGACCGTGAGCGAATCGCAGGCGAACTGGAAAACCAATGAAACACGAAACGGGAGGGCTAATCGTGGAATAATCGTACAATTTTCCGGTAAACTGGCTAATCGAATGAGGGAGATACCCTGATTGAAACATTTTAGGGTGCTAATTATACTTCCTACATTTTTAACGTCTTAAGCATTTTTTACAAAATTGACAGTGGGCAGAATCATGTTCTTAGTTTGCGGAGGTCATTTGACTAAAACGAGAGAGAGAGAGAGGTAGAAGCAAACCGGGAAGACGTGTAAATGCAGTTAAAAAAAAGCAACATGCTCTAAGATCCGAGCAACTATCCTTACAAACGAAGCCGCGGCTAACCCAACCCAATTCCGCGACTCAATTCAAACCCTCTCTCTCTCTCTCCACCCTTTCCCTATTCACACTCCAACCTCTCACATTCACGCATCCCCTCGGCAGATTAATCCCGGCTATGATTAATCTCAAAGTCGGACACCAGTTCCCGTAGCAAAAAGAAGCTCCGCGTCATCGTAAAGGAAAGCTTCCGCAGGACGTCGTTAATCGAGCCTTAATAAAAATCAACGATGAATGACCGGCTTGAATGCCGACTGAAAAGCTTTTAACCGGACATCCTCCCGACTTGTGGCATTCAAACCCTTTTCACGCGTTCTACTAGGGAAAATTCAATGCGTTTATATTGCCAACTTGAAGGTTGTATGGACCCTTAAATAAAAACAATGATAAATCATTCAGTTTTAAAAGTTATACATATTAGGTGTTATGTTAATAAAATTTGCAAAGTTTGTGCAAAATTTTAGAAATTTTTGTAGGATATTAGAAATGTTATTAAATATTGAATTCTCATGATGAATGGCAAAATTGTTGTTTCATTTATGAAAATATTGTAGAGTAACAATGAGAGAATTTTGTATAATAAAGTTTAAGTTTCTATAAGAATTGAAAATGGCAACTAGCATGGTGAAAGGGTGCAAGACTAGGTCTTCTATTAAAAAGTATGCACGTGAATGCTCATAAGATAAATGTAGATAAATGGCAACATTAGTTAACCATAAAAATGGCCAATTTAATAGTTTCCCCAAACAGACGATGCTTCCCACCTCTGCGTCTATGAGACCAGTTTATTATACATTGCCTTTACACGCATGCTATGAAGCCTTTCTTTCTGCGGTGGTCGGATATCAGCAGTCTAGATTGTGTAAACAGGGACGCGTAGACAATCGAGAAACAATGTAGCCGCGGCGTTGATAAATGGGCGACAGGAGCGAGTGGATACGTCGATACCGGTTTGATGCCGTTCACAGGTAACGTTGATAAGTGGGCGAGGAGTTTAAAGAGGAGTAAGACGGCAATAGGGCGGCGTGCTGACACAACGGATAAATGCGTCGCGCCCCAGCCATCCGGCTTGTTCTCATCCCGCGTCGTCGTCGCGAGGGAACACTTTTAGGACAGCATTCAGACCGCTCAGAGGGCAGAAAGTGGTGTACCCGTCAACCTTTTATCCGCGAATCCTCTCCTCTTACCCTCCGTTCTATTTTCCACCGTCCATAGCCTCTTAGGCGTCCGTTCCCATTCGTTTCTAAGTAACTACGTTGGACGTGTCTCGCTTTATTTTTATTTATCGACCCCGATATTCCGCCTTTCTTCGAGCCTCGTGATAAATAATAAGGGACCTATTGGACAGACGGAAAAATATCAACGTGTCCGAGAATTCAACGGGATAGACCACCCTTCGCTCGTGATTAATGGTGAACATTTCAAAAAGAAGGGCTGCTGCTACTCTTATTACCATATGTAACCATTTTTGCTTATAACAATTTTTCACAGCATATTATTTATTTAATCGTAACTAAACTTGAGGCTATTCATGAAGAATTCAGAAATCTGATATACAGGGCGTTCCAGAAAAAGTATTATTAAGTAGAGCAAAAATGTTCAATAAAATTGCTTTTTTTTTCAGACAAGCTTGCATGCTTATTACACGTATATCAATTTTTTAGGCAGTTTACATGAAGACTATATTATGTTTGGTTGAGCAGGTCCTATAAAACCGCGAAGAGAACTTCTGTAGAGGCGAGAGACGAGGAGAACGGAGAAGCAGCGAAGGCAGGTGACAAATAATAATAAAGAGGCATCAGAGGCTGGAGCGTGGTTCGGGGTAAGAGCGGGGCGGAAGGTCGGGAGCCCAGACGGAAAGGATGAGGACGCGAGAGGTGGGGGCGGGAGAGAGTCCGGTGATTAATGAAATGCATTAACTTCTGCGAGGACGGAGGCCGGAGGGAGAAAAAAGGAGGAGCGCCGGGGAGACTGAGAAATGTGTCACGCGCTACTTCGTTCCATCGGGTCTGCTACTCGATTTTGAGGCCACCCGCGGTGGCAATGAATTTTCGAATTTCCGCTACACGGTGCAGAAGCCACCGTTGATGTACAGATTAAAACAACGCAAAAAAACTAAAAAAAAAAAACTAAAAAAAAATATACAACGAGATAAAGGAGAAAATGTGTGGCCTCGATTTTTTTATACGATCGCAACTTTTGTCATTTTTGCTGATCCCTTTATTCCCGTATGCGTACACCGTTTCCCGGCTGATTTTATTTTATAAACTGAACGATCGATCAGATGGACGATTGCAATATACACAAATTTGCGAGAGCTCTGTCGAGTGGTATAAAAACAATTAAAATGTATTTTCCCCATATTCTCAGAAATCTGTCAAAAAATTGATGCGAGCTGAACCGAAGTATCGATCAGTCGAGTAGCACAGAAAAACTTCTGATAAACAATTTTCACGAAGTTACAGATCCTCGAATAATTTCTCCAAAGAAACCCTTTTCATATAACCATTTACCCATCTGTATGTCCTTTGCTATCGAAAAGAGAATTAAGTATACAGGAAATGTTTGATACGTCAGAAAAATGCATAGAAGAATATTTCGTTTGTTCTAAGACGAGGTGTGAGCCCCGTGGCAAATTAGCCGAGCGGCGCGAAGCAGATTTATAACCATGTAACGCCGAGCGAAAGCGTCACGCTGAATACTAATCACGCGGAATGAGCTTTGAAGATAAAGCCAGCGCGTCATTCGAAGTAATGGTTACTCGTAATTCTTTCGGCGACGAAGATTTATTATAATACTCCCGGCGAGACTCGGGCCCCCCTAATTTAAATACAATAAATATATTAATCACTGGCTCGATTCGCGTATGTTAATCCAGTCACGAGTTAGACGGCGCATTACTGAATATTGAAGCGTGTACGCGAAAAGAGCGGCGGGAGCGAGCGGTTTAAATATGGATAGAATCGCAGTAATTGAATACGTTAACCCCTTCAAAGGGCGAGTGCAGACGCGCTTCTATTTTGCCCATTATCGGATCGACCCAATGACCGTTGCTGATACTTCTGGTGCGTTGAGGCTTCTTTCAGACGGATATAGTTAACGTCGTTGCGTGGGAGTCGGGGCCAAACGGCTCTTAGGAAAATTGACCAGCCCTAATGGACCGACCGCACACCAGGGATAATGATGATGACAGCAACGGTAATCGCGATATAAGAACACCGATGAAACACGCCACCTCCTCTCCTAGCTTATGGCGTATGTCAGAGTGAATTCGAAATTTTAGTCACTGTATGTCAATCCACGAGAAACTTATGATAGTAAATTGAATATTGAAGTATAGTCGGATTCATTATTTCAGGAATGGTAGGAATTGTATTTTGGAACATAATTGAGTTTGGATAACTGAGTATCAGTGAGAGTCTGCGTTAAACGGAAGTTGATTAATCTTGGATTGATACAATTTAAGAAGAAACTAATTGAAGTCGATAAAAAAATAATGAGTCTTTGTATAATGTGGTGGGCCTTTCATACAGCGAGTGCATTAGTTCTGCGTATAAATTTTAATTAGTGGAAAATAGACGCGGCCGGAACGGAAATGAAATAATGAACTCGATTTAATTGATACAAGATCAATTATTTTCAGCCGGATGTTTCATTAACGGCAATACGCGGCCGCGTTTCAGTCCATTTGTACACGCGACGTCTTTAGAGGATATTCATTTCATTAAATAGGTTCTGTTCTCGAAATTAGTTTCGCGTCAGCCAGATGTAATTAAACCGAACCGCGTATAACGTTTAGCAAAATAATTAGGGGAATCGGTTGCAAGGAGGGTTGTACAATTTTGCAATCAAACATCGATTATTATTCAGGTTCCAATAGGAAAATATTTTATTCAATGCGCAGGTGTGAAACATACCAGCATTTTTCCGACCCTTACAAAGATTTGGCACCGGACGTTTTCTAAGATCTCTTGTCCATGATAAATCATTGATCTTGCAGGTTTTTTTGCATTTGCAGATGACATACAAGATTCATATTACTTCAGGGTCACGTTATTATACATATCTAAATGAATTTTTCAACCAGTTACGCGATGCAATAATAAAATAATGTCAGGAAACACTGAAGAGCTTGATAACTCCGAAGAGAATGTCTTTAGGGAAACAGGGGTAATCGACTAATTATTTCATCGTCAATTACTTCTTAATGAGTGGAGTTACAAGAAACTTATATAGGATCTCTCTTACATTTTTATGCTAAGTATCAAAGTTCAACATTATAAATAGCATATTTATTCAAAGCAAAAAGGTCATTACTTGTTTTGAAACTTTGACACGCTGCAAGCTTTTGAACGGAAGTGTACCTCGGTGAGTTTTTCCGCTTTCCCTTCACTTCCTTAGGAAATGGTTAACAAAGAAAAATCCGGGGCCAACTGTCACGCATATTTCGCGGGAACGTCGGTCATTGTCAGTCGTCAGTCGACGCACAAAAGGCATCCCCGTCGCCAAAATAAAACGTCGACCAATTACACAGCCTGTACCCAAACCATTTCGCGTTCCCCACACGTATTCGTGGAATTCCGCGAATAAATCCGGCAAAAAGAATATGATTCGATGTGAGGGAGTTGGGCCAAATTCCGATGTAACACCTCAAGAGGTTGAAACACGTCGATCAAACGATTTCCGACGTCGAATCGAACGCGTTTCACCTCTGGAATGATTCATGGATCGTTTACTGGCGTTCATTATCCCGCGGATCGCGCGGCCTCGTTCGGGCGTGCACGCGAGCGATCTCCCGCGGGACTCGCCGAATCGAGTATTCAAAATCGTTTTAAAATTTATGCACCGGCCTGCGCTTCTTCCCACGGCTCTCTCCCGCGTCTGCCGAACGGAAACTGGGCTGCTCATTGTTGTCCGTTTTGCCGCGAGCCCCAATCATTTACTTTAGCCCGTCCGATGGAAATTGAAATAACGTATCGAACCGTCCGCTAAACAGACATTATTTCCTCCGCGGGCGAGGAAGCGCGTCTGGATTAAAGCTGAATTTTTAAGCGGCCAGACGACGTCTACATTCCCACGTGTCAAAACAAGGGCAATGAAATCCAGGGAGGTAGAATTCCACGGGATTCCTTCGGTGCGCCGCCGGTACAAAGGCAAAGCCCTTAGATGCCAGCACGCATTGCAATCGTGCTAATTCCGTGGCCGGGAATCGCTTGCACGCGCTGCTCCCGGTCCGCGCTGCCCGGTTTCTTGTGCGCGAGAACAAAGCGCCGGTCGCCGGCAAACGGGCCAACCCCTTTCGTTGTCCAGAGGCCGTCAACAATGACCGGTTCACGCTTTCAGAAACGCCTCGCTCACGTCCGACATCGGTCATTCTCCGCGCGCCAACTGTTCGCACCCCTTTACATCCCTCGTTATTCCATTTCACTCGTTAATTCTAATTACTCTCAAGAGGAGTATTCATATAATTCTGTTAAAATGCAAGACGTCGCAGGATTTACACAGACTTATTCCATACGTCGAAAGGAGAATTTTCATGAATTGATTCAATCAGAACGTAGTAAAGAGACTCACTTTCTGTTACTTTTCACCCTGGCCTCGTTCCGTGCGTCACGCGACTCGGCGAAGTTAATATAAATGCTTACATCCCCCCGGCATCGGATTCACCCATCGCGTCGGCACGCGAACGGACTAGAAGAAGCTATAAAGAATTTTATATTTGCTCGCTGCGTCGGCGAGTAATGCGTCGCATTTTTCATTTCACTTTGGGAAACGTGCGCATAGACACGCGCCATATTCATATTCCACGGCCGGCGCTCACCGGGGCTTGTCTTATTTCGTCTACCCGTGTTTTATTGTTCTCATATATTATCGCGAGCTGCCCCGCCCGTTTACGACGAAAGACAACGCGAGATGTACCCGTGACTATCTCTAGACGCACACCTGACCCTCCCTTTACGCGATATTAAAGTCACGCGGTTTCCGTTAACTCGATTTTTTCACGATTGCACGAGTTCTTTACAAAATTCGATTCGTTCACGATTACACGATATTTTTTAAACGATTTGAACGATAGAAAACGAAAAATAATGAGAGTTCCTTGGCCACGCTATTAAAAATAATAAATTCGAATATTATTAATTTAATAAATGTTGAAATGAGGGTTTAAGGATTTAGGATATTATTTAATCAAGGAAAAGACTAATAAGAATTTAATGTCGATTTCAAGATAATTCAATTATAATAATGATCATAAATTTTGGTGAATTATTTCCTGCATGCAAATATAATCGACGCGCCGGTTTTTAATTGGCGGAACAGGAAACTGAAGAGTGCCGTCGGTTGCGCGATAAAAGTCCACGTTCATCGGAAGCGGCAAATGGAAACCAAACGGGCGCGTCCTCGATTATAGACGGAACACGTTTGAATTAAACTGATTCATAAATATTAACACTCGGTGTTTACGTAGCGGCGTACGATGCACAGGGGACGTTTATATTTGATCCAGGCAATACGCCGGTACACGTATAACGTGCGCGCATGACATAATCTCTCGACAATGATGCAAATTATGCACCCGGTTAATCTTGGCTGACCAAATGTTTTCTTAACAGTTCTACATACTATCACAGGACAAGTTCATTCAGAAATCTCATTACCTGATTTCTCCAATCCCCTCATTTAATTATTCTCACAATTTTTTAAGCTCGTTCTATTAAAATGCAAGACATTCACGTTGTAATCATATTGTACTATAATGTAGCATTATTATTTATTTTACGGATTGTACTAAATACACGTCGAAATAATCTACTCAATTTTTTTTTCAAGCTTAAAATTGTATAATTCATAAAATATCTACTGAAATTACAAAAAACATGACAAAAAGCTTTGACCTGAAGCTATAACATATTTAAAAACAATAAACTTTTGGGAAAATTAATATTTATAAAATAATCTCTATATTCCGTATTACTTTAATCCTTTTTTATTGTTATTATTTGAGGACTCAACCTTACACGATCATCTATTCTCCTACTTAAAACTGTCAAATTCCCTCGTACAATATTTATCTCGATTAACCAGCCAATATTATGTTCGAACCTCAAAGTCTGCCCGGCTGATGGGACTGTGCCACGCGCAGAACCGCACGAAAGGCAACGAGCCGTGGTTGGCCCGACGAGCGGGTTAGCTCGATACAATCTTGTCCCGCCGCGAAATTTCGCAATAAATACCAGGGAACTTTTCGAGGAGCAATGGGCGCGCTCTCTACCCACTGCCCGACTCTCCTCTATTGTTGTCACGGCTAGCGCGCGCTGAACACATCGACGCTGGCCGACGGCCCCCGGGTCCGCGTACACGACAATGGAATACTTAGATCCACCCCTGTTTAGACCACCCTCACGGTATTCCCCATTGTCTCATGATTTATGTGCCGTGGTCGCGGTGTCAACAGGGTATTGATTAAAATACACACGCGTACCGGACACCGGCCGGCCGCGAGTACGTACGTACGTACGCCGGATTTATGCACACGAGCTTACGATGGACGGGAAACATCGTTGTCCCCCGTTGTAAATCGACCGGGCGATCGTGTCGGGTCCGTGTTAAAAAGGCCGATCGACGTGCCATCGACGAATCGTTTAACACCGGGCTCGGACAGGGAGCGATCCTTCGGGACTTCCCTCTCGCCCCACGAAATTCCTCCGTTTAACCGGCTTCCCTATTCGGATTTCCTGCTTTCGGATCCATCGATTATCCAGCGAAAAATTGACCGGGAGTGTTTCGTCGGCTGCAGATTAATAATAGAGACGAGTCGAACGATGGGTATATACTAAAGTCGTGGCTCGGGAAGCCCTAAAAATCCTATTTCATTTCGGCGCCTCTCATAAAACTCCCAGATACAATTCGGCCGAACCACCTCGAGAAACATCTCACCCCAGGAACGAACATTTAATCTCACGCGGTCTCCGCGCCCCTCGCCCCGGTTTCATCCGGGCTCGCGAGAACCAGCCGACAATATCGAGTCTCGCGACGAGATAAACTCGCCCTTTCGAGGAGGCTGCCACGGGGATATTCGCCGCGACGAAGTGACTCGTTACCTTAAGAGAGTCATTTTCCCTATCCCTGCCGTTCCTCCTATTTTTTCTCTCTCTCTCTCTCTCTCTCGCTTCCATCCGGCCGCCCGTCCCGCGACTTTTCACCCTCTCGAGTCAGCGGGTCGCGTAGCCGGGAGCGCGCGTCCCCCGCGTCCCCCGTCGCCGTTCCCGGCGCAACGTTTTATTTATTATCCGGGCTTATCCCAGCGACAGACCGCGCGCGCGGCCAACTTTTCCACCGGCGGTGCTCGGCGAACCGGCTCGCACGGTATTTGGTGCGTGAACCCGCGTATTCATCGCCACGCGCTCCCCCTTTTTTTCCCACCCTCTATCTAACTTTCCTTTCTCCGAGCTCTCGAGCCGCCCGCCTTCGCCCTTCGCTACCAAACCCCTGCACCCCCCTTGGGGGATCCGCGCGGCGGTGCTTCCTCGCGTTTTCGCGTGCCTCCGCGCGATGCGACGCCTTTTGACGGTCCACTAATTGCGGCCGCGGATGAAAGACGACGGTGAACACGCGACGATGAATCGTCTATGCTCTCCGCCTTCCGGTCACGGGTACATACCCTCGTTCGAGGGTATTTTTTTTTTTTTTTTTTTACTTCACGTGTTCGAAGGGTTACGTTAGTTCACTCGCGAATGGCATTCACCGCGTACAGCCGACCAAAAAAATGTATTCATACTTGAAGCGGCTGAGTTCCATACAGGCCATGCAGTGATTATTAACAGTGTGTCTTTTTTATACGATTATACGGAGTTTTGATTTAATGGTACATGTTTATAGACTGTTATACAGAGTGTTTCAGTATTGAGGGTTGTAAACGTGGAGGGGGTGATTCTGCATGAAGAATGAGGTCGAGAGGATGCGATGTATTCTTTCATTTACAACGGAATTAAAAATGGATTGAGAATCTTTGTTCTAAACTGTAGTGATTATATTTCTAATGAGAACAGTGGACTCTGGTGAAATGAAGTAGGTCCGGGCGTTGAACTTGTAAATCGGGTAGAAGCTCGGCAAATTCGCCACGGCTGGAGACCAGAAATCCCTAATAGGATGGCGAAGTAACGAGGGATAAATCGTGATCATTATACGAGGCGGCGTGAACGAAACTATTAATATTCCATCGCGGGACTAGACAGCGTAGAGCGAGGGAGGAATAGCGCTGGCTGCTGTTGCCAGCGAGTTGAAAGCCTATAACGCATCAGGTATTCCTGAGGCCTTGCTAATGCGTAAATGCGTATTAATAGTGTATCACCGGCAGAGACGAAAGATGCACGCGTTAGGGTCTGTTCACACTACCGGACCGTACCGTACCGTAACTTTCACGTAATTTTTGGAGTCGGGCCGTAAAAAA
>SMSR01015965.1:123124-137832 GCA_019453355.1 Ceratina japonica | reverse complement strand
TACTATACTATACACTGTACTATACTATACACTGTACTATACTATACACTGTACTATACTATACACTGTACTATACTATACACTGTACTATACTATACACTGTACTATACTATACAGTGTACTATACTATACAGTGTACTATACTATACAGTACACTGTAACACAATCCTTGTATACTGACTTGGATCACGTGCTGAGTTATGGCACAATGACCCGGATCGCCACATGTTCTCATACGTAACGTTTTGGATTACACTCTGAGTTATGACACAGTGATCTGAATTAGTTAATGCACTACACAAGGCTACCAACTAATTACACCAAAGAACTCTTCGTTAAATTATTAGAATTCTCTAAATAGAGTACAAACATAATCAATTCTGATATTAATTATATTAAGATTGCTGGTTAATACATGTCGACATAGTCTTTAATCCTTATCTATCACAAAAGATCAACTAACTGTAACTAAACTTTTGAGGCTTTTCATTTTGAAACCAGAAGTTTGTTATACTTCCAATAATAAATTATTATTAATACATTCTAAGTGTGTACATCAATAAATACTAATGTCATCTATTAATTTATAATGGAAACGAATCTACAGTAACTAATAAGTAAGAATTTTCTCAAGAATTCCTTTCCCTGGCATAAGCTCAGATGCACACATTAATTCTTGCTCGAGATTATGCGAGCAAAGAGGGCTGCGTGTCTTATTAATGGGGAATGAACTGCGTCTTTCCGGGTTTTGCGACGGCACCATAGGACAATTCGTACGTCGGAGACGATCCTGCATCAGGATTTCTGACATAATGCTGTACTTCAGTATGATAGATATACAGCCGTAATCCCACGTGCGCTACAACCCTTCCCCTCCTATAGTGCCGGCTATATTAACTCACGAGTACTGCGTGCACCACCCAATGCATCTATGCGACAATGCGCCTCGGGCTCGAGGGTGCGCGTGCATTAACGCGTTGATGTGTTTGCACCTGGGTTTGGACATTCATACGTAAATTCATATAGCCGTACGGGTGAATCGTCTATTAACACGATTTACTCAAAATTGCACGATTCTTTTTACTATGATTCATGAACAATTATGCGATTTTTTAAAACGATTGATACGACGTAAAGAAGAAGATTTTGATCTCTGCATTCATTCTATTCCTAGTATATATTCCTAGGAACAATTTTNCGGCACCATAGGACAATTCGTACGTCGGAGACGATCCTGCGTCAGGATTTCTGACATAATGCTGTACTTCAGTATGATAGATATACAGCCGTAATCCCACGTGCGCTACAACCCTTCCCCTCCTATAGTGCCGGCTATATTAACTCACGAGTACTGCGTGCACCACCCAATGCATCTATGCGACAATGCGCCTCGGGCTCGAGGGTGCGCGTGCATTAACGCGTTGATGTGTTTGCACCTGGGTTTGGACATTCATACGTAAATTCATATAGCCGTACGGGTGAATCGATCTTATTCTGCCAGAAGTACACTATCATTAATGTGTTACACCTATGTATGTACTAATGCGTAACTCTCCTTTCACACGGTGTGTATCCTCTTACACGATTTTATAGTTACGCGGATTCTATTAACACGATTTACTCAAAATTGCACGATTCTTTTTACTATGATCCTTGAACAATTATGCGATTTTTTAAAACGATTGATACGACGTAAAGAAGAAGATTTTGATCTTTGCATTCATTCTATTTCTAGTATATATTCCTAGGGACAATTTTTACTCTGCTTTGGTCATTGGACTCTGATTACTCATAGCGACTGGTTGTAAGAACAACTAAAATTGTATAATCAGGCAAATTTCCAAAGTACGTGTTTGCGTGCAGAGCTGTACCGTCTAATAAAGTCCTGGAGTTTCAACTTGAGAGTTATTGCATTTAATTCCAACCTTGCGACAGTATAATAACGAAAGGAATCAGGCTAGACTGTATTAAAAATAATAATCGTCGTTCGTTTAGCAAATACACTCGGCGAAGGGTTGAACGGTTTGAGATTTATTAATGTTGAAGAAAATGTAACTGATGTAATTGAAGAGGCTTCATTATCCTTTGCAAGATTTAATGAATAAGAATTACACTCGGTAGATATTAATATATACTAGTATGTAATGGAATAATTAAATTAAATGCTGCAGTGAGTGCATTTCTATGTTTCAAATTACTTTTCATATAGTTTGCGTCCTTCAGAACAATCAGTACTTTTGCACGACTTTTCTTACACGATTTTTTTTTACTCGGAAAACTTCCATCGTATAAGAGGAAGTTCAGGTGTTCCTGAATCATTTTTCCTGAATGTTTAAACAGCTTCCGAAGATAGTTTACCGGAGAATTATGTCTCATAGGCTAAAAAGATGAGGTCTAAAAATCCTTTCTCAGGCTAAAGGAGTAAAACTCAGCAATAAATAAATAAATAAATAAATAAATGAATGAATATCTTTAATACAATTCATGTATTTGTAAATGAACCGTAAATCACGCGATAATAAAACTTCTCAATTTCGAGACTCAATTCCCTAAAAAACCGCGTCATAATCGCAGGAGCAGCGGCTCAATTCACGGGGCAGAATCGTAGAAGTTAAGAAAATTCTTCGAGCAACAAAGCAGTTTCGAGTTTCGACGCGGCGGCGGCGGCACGCGGGAACTTCGTATCAAGTTGCGGAAAGTTACGGGACACAAAGATCGTATTTTCGGTAAATTGTTTCGATGAACGAACTCGTTAAACAGCGATTCAACCGGATAAACGCGGAGGCGTTGGATTCATTAGTCGGTCTTCTTGAAAAATAAGAGCGGGGCGCGAAAAGAAAAGCGGAGGGAGGACCCGGGGTCGCGATTCAACGAGCAGCGAGGGTGGAAAACTTCGCTTTTTCCGCAAGTTCAGCGTAAACTGGCTTGGTTTGCGTTGTCGTCGCCGCCGCCGTCGTCGTCGACGGACCGGGGCCGGCGGGACGGGGATAAAAAAATCCGAGGCGTTCTCGAGTTGACGGCCTTTTAACACCGGGCCGGAAGTAAGAGTGCCACTCCTGCCGCAACAGACAATTGCAAACGCGACGAGAGTCGTTCAACTATAAACGACCACTACAATTACGCGAGGGAAACGCGCGCCGCGGCGGTCACGCTCTCTCGACTGGTTAACGTTCTGCGCGGAATAATTAAGCAAATTTGCGCCCGCCGTTTCTGATTTAACTTTCCTCGAGCCGCGCCCCTGGAATTTCGGTGCCACCCTCCACCTCCGCCTCCTCCTCGCGCCCGAAGAGAAGAATCGTCGAAACACGTCTCGAACACGTGGTTAAACCACGAGTGCCGTCGAGTTCGACTAATGACTCGAGTTCGGCCGACGAACAGCCAGACTGTCGGTTGTAAAACTAAACCCGAGAACAATTGATATCCGATTGAGCCGAACAAAAATTTTACCCCCTAACGAACGAGATAATGAAGCCATGAAGTAAATTCCCTAACTTCTACCCATTACTACATTTTTTTATAATTATAACATAAACACGTGTGTAACAAAGTAGTTGAAAAATTAATGGTGTGTTACAATAAATTTTTTTGGCGATATGGCGATTTTTCTGTGTTGATTCATTGCTTCGATGAAAGGGTTAACGCGAATCGTTGGTGCAATTGGTCGCGTTCCAGTGCGAAAACGCGGCATGGCCAATCGATCGGTTAATTCTAACATCGGTCCGGCGCGGAATAGATCAATCGCTTTGGAAATCGGTCAGTGCTGCGGGAATCCTGAGGACCCTTTTGATGGCCACGCAGCTATTTGCGAGAAGCATGACAGCCGGTATGCCGCTGTAATGGTCAAACAGCGTGCGACGGGACTCGAGTGCTATTATTATGGGAACCGAGGATGGGACATAAATTGACAACCATAATTGCTTTAATTTCTACCCGCAACTTGCTACGCCGCCGACCGAAATCCTTCTGACCTAAAAAATAACATATTCAATCTAATAATTGTTACTATGAATTCATCAATAATTAAATACAACGTTTTTTTATCAGAAATTACTTGATTTTAATTAATTAAATTTCCAGGAAATACACGAATTCATATAAAGGTTTGATTAAATGGTAAGAGTCAATGCAAACGTCCAATAATATTTGGTATATGAGAAAATAATTGGTTACGATGTAGTGCTTTTTTATTATTAAAAAGTATATCACTTAATTTGGTCATATTTGCTATTCGATTTCAATGTAGTATTATTTATACGAAAAATTAATTGATTCCACTACAGTATTGTCTGGCAATTATCTGAACGCAATTGGCAACGGATAAACGTGGAATCAGTGGTGTATAAATTGCACGGCATACTTCTCGATTTGCGGAAGGTTAATGAACACACACACACACACACACACATAGTATACATATGCGAGAGCGCGCGCGGGCCGTTGCGTTGGCTCTGCGTCGAATTGTAGTTTGTCGAATAATCAACGATTTGTAGAAAGGTATCCCCCGCGTGTAAGATAATAAAGGTGGACCGGCAATTCATCAGCGGAATACGCGTTATCGCGCCGCTGGAAACCGTTATCGAGTGTGCATATTCTGATCCCTCTTTCGCTCTCCCTTTCTCTCGTCCCCCGCGTATGTAATTTAACTTCGCTGCATAATCTTCCCGATGCAAATGCGACGTGATAACGTAAGGGGAGTTATCGTTGCAAGTAAACCCGAGTCTCGCGGACTTGTTGCCGAAAATTGTCTCGTCGGATTCACCGCTGCTGTTAAGTACTTACCGTCGTGCACTGTACAACACTACCACTAACGGCGTTATTGATTACGTTCAGTAAAGAGCAGTCACTGTTTATCGCTTGTACGAGACGTAAGACCTCCGCCGAAATTTTAAGAAATTTCACAATATTGATGATCAATATTGACCAAATCGATAAATTTTTAGGGAAAATTATATTTTTAGGTAACTCAGGTTTTCTTCATTTTTATGTATCTATTTCTAAGACACAGGTTTTTATACAGAGAATTTTTAATTTCTCTTTAATATTGTATTGAATAATTTTGATACTTTTGATTGCTTCTGGCATGATGACTGTTTATATGTCATAATTTTAGGTAGGATTCTTCGTAACTTTTGGCAGAGGTTTTACGGCTAGGGTAACCTTAACTCGCGATACTTATTAATTTGTAGATCGCGAGTGGCACGAAGATGAAACTATATGATTCACGCAGTGCGCAGCGGTGCCGGGTTCAAAGGCGGCGGAATTTAACGACAAAGTCGAGTTCCACGAAGCGTCTTGAGCCGAGGATTTCGTGTGTCTGATGGAATTTCCTCGAGAATGGCCACGCGGAAGCTTTTCATTCGCGCCCGACCATGCACCGCCAAAAGCAGGAGAGAGAGAGAGAGAGAGAAAGGGAGAGAAATACGCGGGTATCCGAGACCCCGGGTTCTTTGACCCAGTTGCGTAGCTCGAAAAATCCGACTTTTCGGATTCGACGGCTCGTCTCGCCTTTCCCGCAGCCGACATGGTAAAAATTCGCAGGGGGAACCATTTCCACCAAGAGAAATGTTATCACGCGCAGGGAGCTTCTTCTCACGTTCTTCCCTTATCGCACGCAGCACGACGACGACGTGGTGAATTTACTATTCGTCGAAGCTTTGAAGAAACGTACGCTGCACGGCGTTCGCATGAAATACTGTCTCGTTCTCTCCGCGCCGCGAATTTTATTCGTAATTTAATCTCAGCTATTATTATTTCCCGTTTTTACATTTTATGTACTCCATCCTAGTTTTATATTTCACTTCCATCTTATATTGTTATTACATATTAAACGATTTTACAANATCCTTATCTATCACAAAAGATCAACTAACTGTAACTAAACTCTTGAGGCTTTTCATATTGAAACCAGAAGTTTGTTGNCATTTTGGATTTTGGTCAATATATCCCAGCAGAGATGCAACAAAGATACTTTAATAATGTTAAATGCAAAACAAATCATTTGCACCCTTGAGTTATTCGAATTTGTTTTTAACCGTGTTTAAACACGGGCGATTGAATCGTTGTGTGCCGAGAGGTTCGCCGATGGCGGTTCGCGTTTACGAAAGGGGATCATACATAGATTTTTGTCGCGATATTAATCGAGATGAAACCGTTAATATGAGAAGTGGAAGTGACGCGACGCGACGGGAACGAGGACTCCGACGAGCCGTGAACCAATGAAAAGGTTCAAGTGGAGCCACGGCAATTATAGCGGCGCATTCTCGATGAGCAGCAAACGGGTAGGAGGCTTTCAATGCGCCATGAATCAACGCCAGTCACCGGCATTTACCACTGACCGCATTCCACGGCGTTAAACCCCTTCCTTCCACCCTCTCTCTCTCTCTCTCTCTCTCTCTCTCTCTTATCATTTATTTTCCCTTTTGTAGCTATTTACACGATCCACCCTTATCCCGGTTGTTTTTCACGATGCCTCTCTTCCCTTATTACGCAAAAGCCTCGACGAGTGCGAAAGCGGTTTTGATAATATCAAATGTCCGACTTCTGACAGCTTTGATAAACTAAAGTCGGAATTTCAATCGAAATGCAAACGGAATTTCGTGAATAACTTTCACAACGTACGTCATAATAGTAATTAAGTAGATACTTTAATAAAATTGAAAAGAGTATGTGTTTTATTGAAGAAAGACTTCATATAGTCTATTTTGGATAAGCTTATAGTATATACGTGGCATTGGTCTTCTATTTTTACGACCTTTTATTATAATTTTCCAATACGTAAACCGGCANTCAATGTAAAATACGGAAAATATAAAGAACGTATGTATTACATAAAAATACACAAGACATCAGAAGCAGAAAAGGTAAAAAGGTAAACCAAGTCCTATTCTTGGGCCAATAATGCTAGAATAAAACATTATAAGTATAGCATNATTGACGAAAGACTTCATATAGTCTATTTTGGATAAGCTTATAGTATACACGTGGCATTGGTCTTCTATTTTTACGACCTTTTATTATAATTTTCCAATACGTAAACCGGCATTAATTATCTGAGCGCAGTTGACTCGGCGAACTGTTCATCCAATTTTTATTTTATCACCCCGAAGCCGCAATTGGATCGTACGGAGGTTTATTTAATTTATCTGGCTCCCTTTACGACGCGCTTCCACTGGAATTAATCCCGGGATATTAGAAGCACGCGAAACCGAATATCGTTGCACGCGAGCTCGTTTGATTTAAGGATCGTATTCTTTTACGAGCGACGCTTGTCCCGGTATGTAAATAACGGTTTATTATTAATCCTTTAAAAGGCGAAAAAGGAAGAGAGGTTGAGCACAAATCGGAATTGCATCGCTCCGGGTCGGAAAGTTGAAATTCATCTTATCCGCGTTTCAACGAAAATAAATAAAGAAAAGGCGGCCGGTCAAAATATTTGTACCGATGTGATATATTCGTTTTGAATGAAAATATTTGTTCGAGTTTTCTGTGTTCGGCCGTTAAAACGGCAGTGAAAACAAATGGAGACGGGAACGAGCGCGACGGTGGCGGCGGCGCGGACCGGGGGAGGGAGACGTGAAAACATTACGGGGTGGATGTATTCTACAAAATGTGAAGTGATCTACACGCGCGCGTACGCCGCCGTGTCGCGACGTGTGTACCGTCAAACGCTGCGAAAACCCTCGAAATGTTTGCCGAGCCGCGAACGCGGCTAGATGATATTCACCTGTGCAAAATACGCGACATCAATCGTTCGTTCTTTCCGCCATCCGCGATGAGTCTCATTGCGCGGTTATTCAATCAGGTTTTTCATTAAACGTTGAATAATAATATTTCTTTACGTTTCCCGAAAAATTAACGCCAAGCTTCCGCGATCTTTGAACTTCTGTGGATTCGCGAAACTTCGAGCGATCTAAAAATGTCGGAACCGTCAGAATTTTGCGATTTCGAAATCTCCATATTTCGGGAACTTTTCCAATTTGAAAATTCTCGTGACCCCAGACGATTTCTTTTAGAGAAGTAATTTCCACAGATTTTCCAACTCTCGAATTTCGATGATCTTCCGATGTTCAACTCTGACGATTCAATAACACAGGAGCGTAGAAAAGAAATGGCTATTTCGAAAATTCGGTCTAGTTTATTTTTCGAAAGTTTCAGTCGACGGGAAAAGGGCAAATGAAGAGACGAGCGATGACAGATAGCTATGTTCTTTCCAATTCCAATTTGCGAACTTTTCAGCGCAGCGCTATTTAAAGCAAACAGAGATCGGTAATCTGTCTAACCAATATCAATGAGACAGCGCTGTAGAGGTATCAACCGCACGGCCAATTTGTACGAAACTGTAAACAAGAACGGCACAAAGCAAATTCCGACAGATACCGCCATCGAGATTCGATCGATAACTCCCATGAAAATTATTCGCCTATGTACAATTATAAAATTATCAATTACGACTTCGACATCAATTGAAATATTTTAATCTTGTAATTCTAAATTAAAGTATTCAAGAAACGAAATACAATTCTCCAATTTACATAAGAATCTGACATTACCACGTGCCTCTAAATTCTTTATTATAAGTAAACGTTTATACTAATTTCTATTTTTATAATGCATATAAAAATTATCTTTCTCTTGCACTCCCTCTGTTCCATAATAATAAAAGCAAAAGAAACTAAATATAGAACGCAACATTTATTATGAAACAACAAGATTAAAAACTAAACAATAAACTGGGACAAACTAAGCATTTATTTATACATTACTATGTCTGTATAAATTATTGAAAATTCCCATAAAAGTCGCCAGGAGTCTAATAATAAACGAAACATCGATAATAATAAAAACAGGAGAAATTATATAGGTAAAGGAGGAACGGATTATGGGAACGTAACGGATAGGAGGTCAAAGAGCAAGTTGAAGATAACAAAACGGGTTAACCAGGTTTATTGGCGCGCTATGGGAGCGAGCGTGGTCCGCTTTGCACTATGAGAATCGGGAAACCAGGTTAGGGGTCAAGTCATAATCCCAGAATTTCGTAATAGAGTATGCGGTCCGTCCGCTTGCGGCGAGAATTTATCTTAACGCATTTACGATACCTGTTCGCCATTGATTTAATTACCGAGAGACGGCGGAGCCCAAAGTGGCGAGTCGGCGATCAAGGAGTTCATTAAAATGGTTTATCAAATACGAGGGTAAATATAGGAATCAAATACAGGAATTTACTAATTACTAAGAAATTTTCTAAATATCGTTGACATTTTATCACGTAATACCGGTTTTAATGGAGATTAAAATCGATAACCAAAATGAACCCTCTGTTAGAGTGGAGGCGGTTTGCGAAGCTGTTTGTTACAGGAGAACGTTGGGGCAACCTGCCGGTCCGTAAGGAAGCCGGGAGAGGCAAAAAGGGGTGTGTGTGCATGCGAGGGAGGTAGCGAAAGAAACACAGGGAAGGGCTGACCGTGGAGGGTCACGGGTTAAGGGACGGAGGTGTAGGTATGTTTGAAAGGGCTGGCAGGAGGACAAGAGGATTCCCAGAGCCACGGCACGGCACTCGAGCCTCGAGTCTGAACCATTACCGGCATGTTTGAGCGACGAGCCGCTTTGATGCCGAAAGCCTACTCGAGAAGGAGCTGATGGAGTGGCTCGAGTGCCTCCTCCAATGGTCCCTCCTTGTCCCAGCACCTGAACCGGATGTCCACACACAGGGTTCAGTCACGAATTTATGGCCGGTCAACCATCGGCCTAGCCGCCCTCCTCCATTGTTGTCTATTAATTATTGATCCAGCTCGATGGATCATGCGAGGGATCAGGGGAAAGACCGGAACAATCCGATGCGATTAAGTATTGTTTTGATAATGGCGCAAATCGACGGTCATACGTAATACCGTCTCATATTGATTACGCGCAACCTCGCTTTTTAGGCAGAAAACGATAACGCTTATAATACTATTATTCCATCTAATTACACGATGTGACCATAATTCAGTTGTAAAATTATTATAAACAATTCAGAGCAAGAGAGGTAAGCTAAGGTAGCAAACTATGTGCTAGTGCATGGCATATTGCATCTTTGAACATCATTACTTATTGACTAACTCTGTACTATCGTCCACAAGATCAGGCGACTCGCGAATGAATATGACCGACAGAAAAACATTTTGCCGTCTCGACAGATACTTGAATAAACTCCGACGACAAAGCAAACAGGTCGGCGGAACGCAAACCGGCACACAGATTTCAATTCCGTCCGCAGGTTCGAAAATGCTCGGTTTCCATTCCCGTTACACCGTCAACGAACCGAGCCGCGTCCAAGGGTGGACACGCTCTCCTCTTTTTTCCTCGCGCCGTTCACGCGTCCCGCCGTTCAATCGATTCGCGTGGCCAGATATGAACGGCGTGTGCCGGTCGAATAAAAATGGAAATCGCCCGGCCAAGTTTACGCCGGGAATCAATGCGATCCCTTTCCGTGGATTAAAAATTTTATTTGCAATTAAACGACGATGGACCGGCCGCTTGTTTGCCGTGGCAATGATCCATCTTCCCGGCGATGCGCGAACCGTAAAAAACCCGATAGTTAAATCCGATACTGTTCGCAGAAAAATCGAACCGCCGATTGCCCCGATATTATTACAATACAACCGAGAGACGGTATTGAAACAAAACGGAATCGCAGTTAATCGGCGGAGCGCGTGTAACAAGAACCGCGACGCACATGCTATTAGAACATTAATTTGCTATCGTGCGGGGGCAATAACGATCGGCGGAACAATATAAATAATTGGAGCGCGAGGAACAAAGAAACTCATTGCAAAATTGACTTGTCCTTGTTCCCATTACGAATCCGCCTGAATCACTCGCTCGCGGAACACGCACGCCGAACAATTATGAATAACTGCTAATACGGGGGTAGGAGGGTTGCCCGCGAATTAGCCTAATTCTTTTCCTAGCATGATCCACCGCCATCACGATTACGGCCAATTACCGTCGCGCTCCTCGATACATTAGTTCCGGCGGTTAATGTTTCAAGGCCGCCGCCGCCGCCGCGAACTTCGCGGCTTTCGTTTCTATCGTTCTAAAAACGTTCTCGGAACCCTCGTTTCAATTGGTTGGTTCGGGTACACCGCTGGCGGGGGGATAAGCGAAATTTAGAAGCGCACTAGGATAATGTTTGCGCATGTTAAGTTCCGGATCATTATGCCACGCCACGCTCCCGGCTACCGCATGCATCTCGGTTGACAGTTAATGATTCAAGGTTGGCTTTTGTCATTGGAATTGTTAATGAGCCATGTTTATTGATCAGCGTCGACGGGGCCAGATTGGCACGTGATAAGTTGATGAGATTTATGATGGGACCTTCACTGCCCCCGAGATACCAATGTGTAGCCTACATGATTGATTTGTACTACTGAGAACGCGATCGACTCTTACTACTGAACTGCCTATCACGTTCCGAAGATGCGGGCTGCCTATTACGCATATTACTGACACTAATAGAGTATATTTCNCGATCGACTCTTACTACTGAACTGCCTATCACGTTCCGAAGATGCGGGCTACCTATTACGCATATTACTGACACTAATAGAGTATATTCTCGAATAATAACGTAGAAATTTGCTATATTTATTCAGCAAGTCAGAGACCACTTTTACTAATTGTTACACAGACTTGCATCAACATTTACAGAAAAGAGAAGACAATATTTACGCACT
The DNA here is from genome assembly GCA_019453355.1 of Ceratina japonica. Lineage (NCBI taxonomy): Eukaryota > Metazoa > Arthropoda > Insecta > Hymenoptera > Apidae > Ceratina > Ceratina japonica. The sequence continues at coordinate 126,118 of SMSR01015965.1, read as the reverse complement.
TTTCCAAATTGCAAGTTTATTCGCACGTTTAATAGAAAATTGCAGTATAAAATTGTGCTCCGCCGAGGAATCGTGGGAAATTAATCGCTGTCTATGTTCGTGAATTATATTTAATTTTTGCAACATCATTACTTTTACGCGAGATAAATGAACAATGTTTCCCGGGTAAATGAATCAGTTTGAAAGAACGCGTTTGCCGGGAACGCGACGCGCTCCTAAAACGAAACGCGGCGACGGGTGGCGCGCCGTTCAGAATTTATCATTCGCGGTACGGGTGGCGGGTACGAGTTTCGCCAGTTCATTCGTCAGCGAGAGTTACACGGTCGGCGTGGCGTGGCGAAAATCGGGCGGCGGGAGAAAAAAAAAAGAAGCGGGCGAAAAGGAGAAAATGGATGCAGCTGCGGGGCCGCAAGCGCTCCCGCTGATTGCCGGCTGCTGCCTGCCTGCCGGCTCGCGTGCGGATTTTGGATTTGCCGCGTGCAAACACGCGGCGGCGGTCGCAGTTGAATTATATGCTCGATTAACTTCGAATCGATTTTCCTCCCGTGCCCCGCATCGATTTCTAAATAATCGTTCTCCAGCTTATGAGATGCTATGAGAACCCTTGAACTGCTGTCTGCTTCCTTACTCACAGCTCGAATGACTTAAGAGGGAATCGAATTTCGTGGCACGATACAAGAAAGAATGGGCCCTTTGTATATGACCTTTCTTGTAGGTAGTAGCAGTACCTACAACTTTTATTCGAAGTATTTTTCGAAATTCCGAGAAAAAAATTTTTTCAATTTTCTGAGATTTTGTCAAGGGGTACCCCTTCAGATTTAGTGAAATTCTTATTTTCCCTCAAATATCCCTTAACTTTTAAACTTACGGAAAAATTGCATAGAATCTTATTTGTAGCTGTTTATGAAAACTACAACTTTTATCTGAAACATTTTTTGCTAACTTCAATAATTAACGAGTAATTTGCAATAAACCTTTTTATCGTTTTTTGTCAAATACTCGTTAACTATCGACAATAGCAAAAAATGTTTCAGATAAAAGTCGTAGCTCTAGTTCTCAGCTACAAGAAAGCTCTCTCGCTATTTCCTTGTAGGTCCTACGGTTTAGGAGTAGTTGAGAAAGAACGAAATTTTTTGACCAGGTGAACCTTCTTTCTTATCCTGTGCTCGTGGCGAGTGAATACGAACAAAATGACTAAATAGAAATTGATAGTGAAAGAGCTTTTATAAATTTCTGAAGAAATATTGAGAAAAATGATACAATACGCGTAACGAATTTCCTCGACGTGTTCCGAAAATTGCCATTTTGTTTGATTAAACGTAACGAAGAATGGTATTAACTCCGGTATTCGCATTATTCTACGTTTCTGACGGCGTTAACGAGGCCGGCGAATGTTCGTTGCGCGAAAACAGACGGATGTGATTAAATTCTTTATTACAAGGGACAGCTAGTTAGTTAACGGGGGATGATGAAGAGGGTGAATTCCCATTTCGGTTAGGACAGCGTAAGTGGAATATCGGGGAATTTTCACGCGCCGATTTAATCACCTGCGCCGCTGTATCCGCTTTCACTGGAATTTTGACGAGAATTCGATATTAATTTCATCGAAATGGACAGTGTGATGTCAACCGATACTAATACCGTATGCACGTAATTAGAGGAATGCTTCACCGCGTTCAAACGGTAAATATATTCTTCGACTAATACAGCTATTTCCTAAACTCCGTGCCAGAGATGGATTCGTTCGTGCCTTATTATCGCATCGACAAACTTAATTGCATTTGCTAATATAATATTTGACACACGAGGACAAATACGAGTGCATTGCATGCAAAAAATGTCTTCATCACTGCACTTAAAAAATGTCAAAATAATCACGTCGAATTTTATATAGGATTTATCTGAATTCATATCTTACAATTAGTATAAGAATACTCTGATCTCGTATAGCAATTTCTAAAATTTGTTAATAAAAATTTCGTCAGATTTTCACAGTTGTAGTGAAAATTCGTTGGCCGTCGCCAATTAAAATCGAGAAGCCGTCTAGGAGGGATGCGGGCGTCGGTTTTGCGTACATTCTTTCTTGGCCCGTCGTCGACGTCCAGAAGGGGGTAACTGGGTCGGACGTGAAAGAGGGTTTCGCGGTAGTGTTGCGCGCCGGGACGAGCAGGCCGCGGTTAATTGGGTCATCGTCACGTCGCGTTTAACGAATGTTTAATTTGTCTCGTTACGAAGTCGACCCCGTGATTAATTTCGATTAACTAACGCCGACGGGCCGACGCCGGCCGCCGCTCGGTATCCTCGTTACGCTCTTAACGTTGCCCGTGATTCGCTGATGAGTCTCCTCGACGGATCATTCAGGTCATCTCTAACTAGCCTTATCATTTTAATATCGCAATTTCCCCTAAAACGTTCTGACTCCGTCAGCCTTTTTATTATGTCAGCTTTCGCCCGCCTCCAATTCATTTAACTGGCTATTTTTTATTCATTCAATCCCGCGATTAATCCGTAAAATCAACACGCACGACGACCAATTTAATCGAACGGTTATTATTTATAGGACGAAACCGTTTTTTTTTGTATTAAAATATTGGTAGCCGGATTGTATACGATATCGGATACGCCGTTAATTGCCGATGGAGTAACGGCAACATTTTGTACGATTGCAACGATCGGGTGTTGATTTTTCCGAGCGATTATCACTTACCTCGGCGGGAAATGCATAGTTATTGATGTGATGCTCCGATCCGTGATCGTTATCCATCCCGTAGTGTATGTAGATCTCCTCGAATTGATAGTGGTAGGCGAGCGGGCCGCCGGTTATATTGACCCGCTCCTTCGCCTCCCGGTCCACTCTGAATAGCAGGAACTGGCCGGTGTTATGTAGGTGGCCAGAAACCTGCAAACGAAATCAATCCAAACCTTTCAACAACCTGCCAAACCGAATTCTAATAATGACAAGCAGATCTTCTCTTCAATTAAAGGGTTAGTGGA
>SMSR01015965.1:77395-123114 GCA_019453355.1 Ceratina japonica | reverse complement strand
TCAAGGGGTACCCCTTCAGATTTAGTGAAATTCTTATTTTCCCTCAAATATCCCTTAACTTTTAAACTTACGGAAAAATTGCATAGAATCTTATTTGTAGCTGTTTATGAAAACTACAACTTTTATCTGAAACATTTTTTGCTAACTTCAATAATTAACGAGTAATTTGCAATAAACCTTTTTATCGTTTTTTGTCAAATACTCGTTAACTATCGACAATAGCAAAAAATGTTTCAGATAAAAGTCGTAGCTCTAGTTCTCAGCTACAAGAAAGCTCTCTCGCTATTTCCTTGTAGGTCCTACGGTTTAGGAGTAGTTGAGAAAGAACGAAATTTTTTGACCAGGTGAACCTTCTTTCTTATCCTGTGCTCGTGGCGAGTGAATACGAACAAAATGACTAAATAGAAATTGATAGTGAAAGAGCTTTTATAAATTTCTGAAGAAATATTGAGAAAAATGATACAATACGCGTAACGAATTTCCTCGACGTGTTCCGAAAATTGCCATTTTGTTTGATTAAACGTAACGAAGAATGGTATTAACTCCGGTATTCGCATTATTCTACGTTTCTGACGGCGTTAACGAGGCCGGCGAATGTTCGTTGCGCGAAAACAGACGGATGTGATTAAATTCTTTATTACAAGGGACAGCTAGTTAGTTAACGGGGGATGATGAAGAGGGTGAATTCCCATTTCGGTTAGGACAGCGTAAGTGGAATATCGGGGAATTTTCACGCGCCGATTTAATCACCTGCGCCGCTGTATCCGCTTTCACTGGAATTTTGACGAGAATTCGATATTAATTTCATCGAAATGGACAGTGTGATGTCAACCGATACTAATACCGTATGCACGTAATTAGAGGAATGCTTCACCGCGTTCAAACGGTAAATATATTCTTCGACTAATACAGCTATTTCCTAAACTCCGTGCCAGAGATGGATTCGTTCGTGCCTTATTATCGCATCGACAAACTTAATTGCATTTGCTAATATAATATTTGACACACGAGGACAAATACGAGTGCATTGCATGCAAAAAATGTCTTCATCACTGCACTTAAAAAATGTCAAAATAATCACGTCGAATTTTATATAGGATTTATCTGAATTCATATCTTACAATTAGTATAAGAATACTCTGATCTCGTATAGCAATTTCTAAAATTTGTTAATAAAAATTTCGTCAGATTTTCACAGTTGTAGTGAAAATTCGTTGGCCGTCGCCAATTAAAATCGAGAAGCCGTCTAGGAGGGATGCGGGCGTCGGTTTTGCGTACATTCTTTCTTGGCCCGTCGTCGACGTCCAGAAGGGGGTAACTGGGTCGGACGTGAAAGAGGGTTTCGCGGTAGTGTTGCGCGCCGGGACGAGCAGGCCGCGGTTAATTGGGTCATCGTCACGTCGCGTTTAACGAATGTTTAATTTGTCTCGTTACGAAGTCGACCCCGTGATTAATTTCGATTAACTAACGCCGACGGGCCGACGCCGGCCGCCGCTCGGTATCCTCGTTACGCTCTTAACGTTGCCCGTGATTCGCTGATGAGTCTCCTCGACGGATCATTCAGGTCATCTCTAACTAGCCTTATCATTTTAATATCGCAATTTCCCCTAAAACGTTCTGACTCCGTCAGCCTTTTTATTATGTCAGCTTTCGCCCGCCTCCAATTCATTTAACTGGCTATTTTTTATTCATTCAATCCCGCGATTAATCCGTAAAATCAACACGCACGACGACCAATTTAATCGAACGGTTATTATTTATAGGACGAAACCGTTTTTTTTTGTATTAAAATATTGGTAGCCGGATTGTATACGATATCGGATACGCCGTTAATTGCCGATGGAGTAACGGCAACATTTTGTACGATTGCAACGATCGGGTGTTGATTTTTCCGAGCGATTATCACTTACCTCGGCGGGAAATGCATAGTTATTGATGTGATGCTCCGATCCGTGATCGTTATCCATCCCGTAGTGTATGTAGATCTCCTCGAATTGATAGTGGTAGGCGAGCGGGCCGCCGGTTATATTGACCCGCTCCTTCGCCTCCCGGTCCACTCTGAATAGCAGGAACTGGCCGGTGTTATGTAGGTGGCCAGAAACCTGCAAACGAAATCAATCCAAACCTTTCAACAACCTGCCAAACCGAATTCTAATAATGACAAGCAGATCTTCTCTTCAATTAAAGGGTTAGTGGAGATTAGTCGACTTTATATAGAAATTTGTGATTTAATAATTAATTTCTTATATAAAGATATTTCTTGTCACTGGAATCGTTTTTTTATTATTCTCACTTGTCGCATAAGTATTTTATTTCTCGTCTAATAAAATGGAGATTAGTCGACTTTATATAGAAATTTGATTCAATAATTAATTTCTTATATAAAGATATTTTTTGTCACTGGAATCGTTTTTTATTATTTTCATACTTGTCGCATAAATATTTTATTTCTCGTCTAATAAAATTATCAACTATGGAAACGGTGCGACGGGAAGAAGGCGGGTTGGAAAATGCAGCATCCGTGCGCGAGAGATGTAGGTATAATTAGAATCGCGTAACTCTATTAAGTCCCGCACGAAACGCAATTATCGCGTATATTACGCGTGCCGCGCTGAATCGTTTTCATTTAAATCACCGTTATACACCGGTGAAAATTTCAATCCTCTGCCCCGGCCTCTACGCTTGGTTCATTGAATTACAATCCTGTACGCTGTAAAATTATCGCTAACTTGTACTCCCAAAAATAAATGGCTGGTCAAACCATCTTCCATAATCTTCGTAGGCTTCGTTAAATAATTACGTTTCGATATGTATTGTTCGAAGTTATTGCATGAAAGCATAAGAAAGTTCAATAGAATTAAACGTTTGCTTATTTTACGAAGTAAAGAATACGAGTAGTATAAGACTATATATGGTCAGACATGTCTTCCCTTTATAGTAAAGAGTAAAAAGCAAGTAAGAAACACACGTAGTATAAGATTGTATATGATCAGACATGTCTTCGATTTATAATAAATTATAATAATTCAGTTATAATAAATCGAGACAGAAGTACTATTACTATTTTCTTGAAATATCGGCATTAGAAAATTGCCGAAGAGAATCTCTGTACTGTTTAAGATTAGATTTTAATTTCCACAGATTGGATACTCAAAGCGCGCCGAAGACTGATTATTCATTAAGAAATTTTCGCCGAATAATGAATGCATAAAGCGAGCTGTAACGGAGATTACATCGATGTAACGAAGGGTAGACAGAAAAAGGGAAGAGGTGGATAGAGGGACGGAGAGTTCTTTGTAACGAAGTTAATGAAGGAGCCTCTATACACCGTCAGCGCGTTATACTTCGCGGTGTCTCGCAGTTTCGGTGCCGCGTACAAAGCGTTAATTTCGCGTCGGGCTCGTAAGACCGTCGAATGAGCCTGCGCCGCGCTCAATGCTTTACTAAATTTCACCCCCGCCGTCACCCCCCGCCCCCCATTTCCAAATTACCTCTCGCGCGACTCTATCTTGGACTCTGTGGCTCTCATCTTCGGTCTTTTCCATGGCATAAACGTACCCTTCGCCCAGATCCTTCTAATTAGTACGCCATCAGAAGGACCGGCCGATGGACGGATTTCTCCTATTCCCGGAAATTCGTTCCATGGTGGTCCATGACTCGACGGATTTCGGGACCGCACACAATTCGCTATAATTAATACCTTTTCATACGTACGAGCCTTGTCAATGTTTCACCCCTTTGGAGTCCTAATTCAATGCACGACAGACGCGGAAACTACGATTGTTCTGCTGACTGGCACTCGGCTGGCCACGAATTTCGACAGTACAATGGGATAATCCAGGAGGAAAAGGAGTCATATAAATATATGTATATCTATCAATCTTTTTCCCACAATGTTTGTTCTGTTTGCCTTTCAGTTTGACGTATTTATTTTTAAGCTAAAAATTTCTAATCCTAAAAGAGAAATGTATTTCTTCTAAACCATAAGTGATCAATTAAAATAGACAATTATTGTTCCCACTTTCCACAATGTCGACTTAATTAAATAATTACGATTTCTAAAACAAGAAACTTAACTTTATTCCATGAATTGAATGATCAAAACCTGACGTAAAATAGCAGTATCATTACATAGTCAATCACAAATCATCCCTCAAGTCTCTAGTCATTCCCTGGAGCGTTAATCTTCATGAGATAAAAGTACATATTTAAAAACCTGGTTTTATGGAATTCTTGTAAGATACTCCAATTTGTTAGAAGCAATGATTCCTTTCCGCTTAGAATGTCAATTGGTTCGACTGTGACCAGAGCGACTGTGTTGATAGGGTGATAATTTCTTCGGGACGAGTCGAGGCGTCTGACGTTACCACGGGCGAGCGTGTTTCGGTGGGCCGCGAGCAAGAAAGGGCGTGAACTCGTCCCGACCCGGATGCTCGGATAATTGATTAGGCATTTAATTGGACGGAATAGCAAGGCCGGCGACACTCGGCGCGCACCGCTACCGTGTCGGTCGTTCTCTATCGCGGCCGCGGTAAAGCGGAAAGGAGACGAGCCGCGAGACGGCGACGACGACGACGGGGAAGTCCATTTTCTTGTACGTCGCAGAGGAGCTGAATTATGGCGTCATCAGTTAGAAATAATGAGGTAACCTCGGGGGGAGAAACCAGCCGCGGACGACACGTCGGCAAAAGTCGCCGGCAGATAACTTATTATTTTGCAATAGATTTCCGGGCGACCCCCGCGCTCGGAGCGAACCCATCCCGGCCGAACTTCGTCCGGCTTCTCCATTAAATACGCCGTTTCTGCCTCATCGCTTCTTTCATTCGTTTTATGAAATCGCCCTTAACAAGTTATCCGCAGTTATCAAGTAGATCGTTATTTACACGTTTTTTAATTAAAGAAATTTCTTGAGGTGGGATTATAATTGTATTTCGAGAAATTGATCAGAAGTCGTGGATACGAAGAATATTGGAGATACGCGTTAGAAGCCTTTAAATTGCGATGTAAATGGGCTTTTCAACGGATATCGAGCCGGGAATAAAAATTCATAGGGTATCTCGAATAAATCTTCGGCAAGTGTCCCCGGCGTTCGGCTCTTTTCCCCGACTTGGCGAAGATAAATTCGAAGACGCCAAGAAGTAACGTAACTCACCGAAGAGTATAACTCATTATCTTGCCGCGAATGGAAGCCCCCTCGCTCGCTCCACCCGTTCGGCTCTAATTCTCCGGCTGGTTCTCTTTTTTTTCTCTCCCTCGCCTCGTCCCGCTTCTCGCCAACTTCGAACTCGGATCAATGAGGCCGCGCCGGAAGAAGACTTCGCGAGGCGGTTACGCGAGGCCGAGCCCGCACAAAGGACCTTCTTTCCGCCGTGAACGGATTCCAAGTTCACTCGTTCTTCTTGTTCGAACATTCGAACGTGGGCGCAGTCGAACAATCGTCATCGCGAGTTCCGTTCGCCACCCCTTTTCCCTCCTTTCCTCCCTCCGGCCCCGGCTTCGGTCGCGGTTTTCGTTGCAGCCGCGGCGACTGGAAAATTCACGAGACCTACGACGCCCGAACCCGCCCTCGCACCGCCGCAGACATACTACAGACGAGGGTCTTTCCTTCCTCGTTTGCCCCGTTCGAACGCGAACTTCATCGGCGCATCGGTGATTAATGCGGCTGGCGAACCTCTTCTTTCAGCCGAGTTTTCGGGATCAAAGGAAAGTTTCCGGCGGTCGATGAAAGGCTGCGCGCCGGGCCGAGGGAGGGAACCGCTTTGCCCGTTCGAGAATCGTCGTCGTCGTCGTCGTCGTCTCGATTGTCTCTTGGGGTTGTAATGGGGGAGGAGTGGTCCCAGTGTCATCCTCGTTTCTTTCAATTTTATACTCTCGCTTTCATCGGTCTCAATGCACTTGTTTTAATTATTTAAATTCGCCAGACGAGAGGAATTATACTTTTAAAAAAAGAGTACTGATAAATAAATCTGATGTTCTCCATTTACACGATGAAATATAATTTAAAAAAATCGTATAAAAGAGGCATATAATGAAATTATTGGTTTTCTAATAACTCCTTCATTCCTTTTTCTAGTAATTTCATTTAAATCTCCATTATACCATGAAATGATACGATTCTCCATTTACGATGAAATATTTAAAAAAAATCATATAAAAGAGGCATATAATGAAATTATTGATTTTCTAATAGCTCCATTTCTTTTTTTAGTTTCTACTTTTTATAGTCACTTCATTTAAATCAACAATTCTACTACTTAATGCATGAGCTGCCTTTGTCACTTGGCAAGAGAACCGAAACGTCTTCGTTCCGAGGAAATAGATTCTCCCTTTTGATTAATTTTACTCGTCACTGTCATATAATACTATTCCTTGCACGTACTATCGAATCTTGATGCGATTATAGAACGAAGGAAATTAATAAGATTCGAATATCGATAAGAATATCGGCAGGACGCAGATAATAACATTACCAATTCTTGTGAATTTAACATAGGCGAGCAAAAGTAGAAGTCTGATTCGATTAATATTCAGAGAATTTTTCAATTCATATAACTATGAATAAATCGGTCTAAAAGATTCGTGTAATTCTGAATGAACCGCGTAATTTTAAAATTGTAGAAAAAGTATCTTCTAAATAAAAAATCACACTTAGAATCTATATTTTTGCTCTCATTAAAATAGAAGAGTACGACATCAATATTTTGCATAAATGTACCAGTAGTTTTCTCTATTTCCATATATTTTCCATTCCCTTTTACTATTTCTTTGAACCGGGTAATTGGCTCGCGTTTAGGGGAACTGTAAAAGAAACCGAAGTTCGAGTGTTTGCCGGGTCGCAAGGAATCGGCGAACAATGGCCGCGTCGAAGAAGATTCTTTTCCGCGAGGGAAAAGTAAAAGGCACCAGGAACAAAGGGCCTTTATTCGAAATCGCGTTGCACTGGGTAAACAAGCTATGGTTTTGTCAGTCAACGCTCGCAGATAGACAGACCGCATTATCCCTCTGCCTGTCCTCGAATATTCATTAGCCACGAACCGGATTATCCTACCCCTAAATGAATAAAAAATGAACAAAGTCGATTGTGGGAATTGGAATTAATAATTATTAAAATTTAAATCTTCGCAAAACCCTTGAATGGAGGATTTAGCAAATATTTTTCCAGTTTTATGTAGTTGTTTAAAATATTCGTGGAAAAACTAAAATCTGAGGATAAACAAATGGTACATGTGAGAATCACTTAAGGGTTGAAAATAAAAGGGGTCGGATTTTTTGTTGTTCCGCGGACGGAACCCATCGCGGTGGCATTGATATAGTTGGAGATGAGAGGAGGAGAAAGTGGTACGGGTCCGTGTAAGTTGAAACGTACGGGCACAGTGGAACGCATATGGTCAGACATAAGGGGGATAGGATGGGGCCGTGTATTTCCACGCGAGCGGCTAGAATGTATCCCGTGCACGGTCGGGCGAAGCGCTTCGAGCGGAACAGAGCGAGGACCCGTGGCCGGACGAGGATACAAAAGGATATGGATGGAGCTTTCAAATAAATTGTAAGTAACAATTCCTGTCCTGTTTCGGTAAATATTACCGTGGCATGTTATTGGTCATGGGAGTATCTTCCCGTGAAAATACTTAGGGCCGAGTGATCGTGCGGGTAACGTTAAGAAATATAAACGACCGCAAAAATCTTTCACGGCTCCATTCTTATTTATACTATTTGTTAACAAATTTTGCTGACTTAAAGAAATACAGACTGCAGAAATTAATTTAATTTAAATACAGAAGATAATTCGATACAGAAAATAATTTAACTAAATACAGAAAGACAGAAATTAAAGACTGCGCAAAAAAATAAATTGATTAATTCATTTTGTATTTCTTTAAGTTAGCAAAATTTGAGTGAATTATTAGCTATTTCTTTAAATCAGCAAAATTAGAATGAATGAATTACTTAGCTTTTTATCAAATTTCTTAAATTTTCGCCGGAGGTCTTACGGTTTATGCCTTAAGACTTGCAATTCGGAACTAGGCGAGGTGAAAAAGCGATCGGAAGCGCCGTCAGCTTTAACTACGATCCGCAGACCACGGTTACGTCACATCTGGTCCCGGTCTGCTTAAACACGGCCCCGAGAACAGGGTGGCTGGTCCAGAAGAAGGAGTCGGATGGCTCGTGAATTTATACGCCGTTTAACCCGGTTTAAACTTCGCCACTTAAATTAAACAATAGAACGAACCGCGAGTCGAACGCTACGTCTTCCACTGTCCATCCTGTTCCCAGGTCACGCTTCAACATCCTAACGTCACAGTATAGCTAAATCCCAAAAAGCTCGCCAAAATTCGAAAACGCTATGATGGACATAAAAATTTTCGCGGTCAGTAATTAAAATAATTGAAGACAATACAAATTATAATAAAAATTGTAAGAATCAGGAATGTACAAATATTTGTTGATTTTTAAAATAAAAAATACATAGTTATTGACATTCAAATGTGAATGGGTCGCACCGTGCGTCGATTTCTCAACCCAGAGCACGTTCTAAAGTGAATCTCGGCCCCTCGTTCGCCGGGCACGAGCCGTGGCCATTGTTTTACGACTACTGTTGTTTTCTAAATAATCTTCATGTTTATCACTGCGATTCGGGCGTTAGGCAAAAGTGGAAGCGGCGGCGCAGGGGGGGAGAAGTTATGGTTATCAAGGTTTTGTCGCGAGCTGCCGCTTCCACCTGGGAAGATTAATAGTTACATTAGGGGGACGCGTCGGGCCAGATCCATTTCTGGGGCCCCGGTACCGCGGGCCGCGCGCGCCGCTTCCTTAGAAATTAATATTCTAAACAGCCCATTAATTCCGCGGACACGCGAGACTCGTCGCATTAATAATCCAAGGATAATTCGCCGTCTCGCTCGGGCGCAGTAATACACGGTATCTCTCGAACGGCCGAGAAGTTCAACCGTGTAACAGCTTCCGCGTGCCGCGTGCTCCCGAACCGAATTATTCAACGGGCAAAAATTGAATCACCGATAGTTGAAATTTTACTCGTCCCACGTGCGCGCTTCCCGGCGGAGCCCGCCGTAAGTAAACACGAACAAGAATCCGTTTTTAATGCGCGACGCGTACTCAAAACGAGTCGCGTCGATTCGTGCCGTTCGTCAGGGATGAAAATCCGGGAAACGACGAAATAATTTAATGAGATTTCCCATGCGACTTTCGAATCGGTTCATTTTTATAATAACCAGAAGGACGAAGAGTCGTTGTGAAACTAATCCTCGCGTTATCGAACGAGTTCGCGTGGGACGAGACTTAGGCGACGACGGCCGTAGGAAATTCTCGCGGAATTTCCACGGAGGAACGTTTCATCTTTATGCAGAGTGTTTCGGGCGGGTTCCCGGCACGAAAAGAAACGCGCATAGTTCGAATTTGTCGGCGCAGGACACAAAGTGCCTTCCGCGGAAGTGCCCGTGAAAAGGTTTAAACGCGCACCCCGGGGATCGTTTGCTCTCTCTTCCCCTCTCTCTCTCTCTCCTTCTTCCCGGTCTTCTTTGCCATCGGCTCTCTCCCGGGGCCGGGGAGAGTCAATCTTTCCGGGTGCAAGTAGCCGTGTTCTCTCACGAGGCGAGCTCATCGGATGCATTCTGCGCTTTGAAACGAGCCACGGACCAGATCCGTTCATTGTTTGGTCCACCCTCGAGCCCCCCGGCCTGATCCCCGCGCCCCGGGCACAAAAGCGTCCCAAGGGGAAGCGAACAGCCTCGCCGGTTCCTCTCGCTTCGGCTCGCCGCCGGTTAACCGGCGTCACATGCGTTGTTTAAGCTAGACAATCGGTGCTCGGGGAAAAAAGGAACGCGTCCCTCTACGATTCTCCTTGCCGTGGGCTTGCGAACGTGTTTCACATTATATACTGACCTCTCTTCTTTGTACAGGTGGACCACGGAACTTGATCAGTTTATTCTGTTGTTAGCGGTTCAACCGGAAGTTCTCGTTTATAGATATAATAATTTGGTTCTAGGAGAGGTTTACAATTTTTGTACATCCGTGTTTTAACTATATTTTGATATTTAGCCCATAATATTGATAATACAATTATTAAATAATAGATTCCCGCTTATGCAATGTTAATTAATGTATGAAATCTAATAACCGGGAAGCCAATCGGTGCGGGTGAAACACTAGGAAAAGCGGCAGGTACAAACCGTTTCATTTATTTCATCAGGGCCGGGATAAGAAAGGAAGAAAAGTCTCGAAACTCGAACCGCGAGGAAAGAATCGCAACACGGCGAGATGATGGAGTAGGGCGGAAGCGAAGCCAGTCGCGGGGCCGAGAACAAGAAGAAACGGAGCCCGGGAGGAAACAACGAGACTTTCAGACTCGACGGAACGAGTGTTTGCTGGGAAAGCTACTTCGACGCCCGAGCGTTATTGTTTGATAAACTCAAAAATGACGCGGCGGCCGGCCTCTCCGTCCCGTTTGAAGTCCCGTGGCTCGCGGCCGGCTAACCGGGAACAATGAGCCACCGCGAAAAGGGAAACCGACCTGTTCGCTTAATCATCGGACCGCGCTGTTGCGGAATTATTTTTATTAGCCTCCTTTGTTTCCGTCTCGGGGATACGGAACGCGTTGCGTCTCGTTATATTAATAAAAAGAACGTCCGCATTGTGTGCACGGGAAACGAGATAAATGAGGGCTCGTAATGTCTCGAGAATGATTCGAATTGTTTCATTAATTTCCGCGGCGCCAATTAATCCGGGATTTCGCAGTCGCGGAATGATTGTTTGTTTAAAGGCTCGCGGCTGCCGACTGTATTATTCAAACGGGATCGTCGTTCATTACCGGCTACAGCAATACCAGTCGCATAAATCTTCTGGCGAAATAATTGTTAAAAATTCACGGAGCTTGCAACTTGTCACGAGATAAAAAATAAAACGTTCCCGCGTCCGCGCGAATTTTTAACTTCGTCCAAGCTTGCAATCGACGGGCCGGGCATTGAAAATCTCTCTCTCTCTCTCTCTCTTTCGTTCTGTTACAACGCGGACGCGGCGATTAACATGCACGGGTGTATTAATACGTTTCGTATTTTTCAATTACGTAGCAGCCGGTTTCGCGCGCGAGCGGGCGACGACGTCGAAATAAAATCACCGTGCCCGCATTAAAATGCAAATGGGCCGTCGTTCGTAACGGTACACGCGCGCCGCCCGTTTGAAAAATATCCGATTTCCGGTTTTATTACAAGGATGCCGGGGAAACGAACCCCGAGTAAAGTTGCCAAAGTGAATTAATTCGTAATCCCGATCGGGGAACCGAATCGTTCTCCGGCGTCGGGGGAACGAAAAAAAAAAAAATGGAATTAAAAAGCGACCGGTTAATTTCGACGGGCGGGTGGATCGCGGGGGTCCGCGCGCGAAAGCCGATCGCAGTTCACTGTCGGAGAACGGACGATCTGATTTCAATTAGAAACCCGACGCTCGATACACAATTCAGATTGTCTAAATTTTTGCGAATTCGAGAGTATCAATTCACGGAGAGCGTTACACGTTGAACGAGACGTCGGAACGTCTGTCGTTACTACATGACGGCTCGTAGGCACTTTACGCAATTAATTGGAAACTCCGCGAAATGATTGCGCAATCCTGCGCGCGGGAGGGCGATTTCCGACGACGATGGAGGAAACGTCGATTTTTCATTTTTCGTCTTGGCGCGGGGCGCCGCCGGTCAAAAGGGAGTTTCGCGTTCGCAGCCACGTGCGCTTTGTGCGATTTTCGTGAAAGGCGACGCGTCCAGGCGAGGAGATACGGTCTCAAAGACGGCCGGGACCTTTCGTTTGTTACGCGAAACGTGCTAAACTCGGGTTGGCTCGCGGACGCGGACCGCCGATATAGAAACGAATCACGTGGCGTTCTCAGCTGACACGCAGATTGCCGGCACGTGAGCAGAACTCGCGATTTTCGTCCGAGCCGAGTAACGACCGGAACTCGCCGCTCAGATTGTCTATTTTTCAACCGGGGAAACGCCTGCCTCCAATGGAACACCTCGCTCGATCTTCCTTTTTCGATATCGAAATTCCACCATTCAAGTTATTGATTATTTTTATTAACTGCGCTTAGGTCAATTTATTACGAGATATTAGCACATAAATACGTCAAGTCATTACTATTTATGTACTGCATACCGTGTATTACATGTTATTAAAATTTTAATACTACATACTGCGTATTATACATATAATATTACAATTGCATTACTACATATTGTATATTACGTAATATTACAATTTTGCTACTACGTATTATGTACTATATGATATTAAAATTTTGCTGCACTATGCCAAATTCAATATGGCTTATAATTACTGCCAAAATGAGAGGAAATTGTTCAATATCAGTGACGACTATAGAGAATCCATTGCATGTGCGAATTCATGTGCTATAGTACTAAAATTCTAAAAGCATATTAGAATTTATAATAAATCATATTTAATTTTGTTAAGCAATGGATATCATTAATTTATATCTTATAGTTATTAATGACTCTTGCAGTTGATATGTGCGATCTTAAAAATAAAATTAATTAACCAATACTTGAGTTTGTCATTCTAATCTAATTCTAACAAGAGAAATTAAAGACTGGACAAACGTGCTATCTCCTATCTTCATGTTAGTGAGTATAAACACGTGATTAGACGAGCTAACACGGGTAAAATGATCAAAGCGATTTTCATCCGGGGAAGCTTTCAGATATGAAAATGTTTATTTCCGTGGAATAGAATAGCCGGGGCCGTTCATTAATTATAAAGCGCTGGCGATTAATCAACGGCGGCGGGACGGGCGGCGTTGTTCGCAAGTCGCATCGACGAGATTTACAATATTTACGTGACTCGACGCGTATCAATTTCCCGACGGGAAACGAAGGGGGTGCGCCGTAAATCGGCCGCCGCGTTAATTTCCACGCACGCGATCCACCCCCGCCCCGGCCTCGATATAAAACGAACGAAAAGCGGAACCGGGCGAAACGAATGACGCGACACTGAAAACCGGCCCCTGTTTTTATCGCCGCATCTGCGAAATCAATGATCACCTATTTTTTTTCCCCTCTCTCTTTTTTTTTATTTTCTTCGTTACGCGGCGGTTAACCGTTGATATTCATTGATTTGTTATGCCACGAAACTCAATCCTTTCGTCATAGCCAGTGACCGTGCAGTTCAATTCAGACTCGCAGTCCTCGCGTATTTTTTTTATTAATAAATACCGACAATTTAATCTCAGTTTTTATCGTAGATTTTTTTCTCTGACCTTAGGTTCAAATTAAATCGAGGTTCAAAAAACGCGATTCTTTAATTTATAGTTTTTTTAATAATTACTGAAAGCTACTCTCCCTTTAATCAGGGAGATAGATAGACGTTAATGGAAGATTACTGTTTTCGCAGCCTTAAGGGTATCGGAGTCGATCTAGGCGGCTGTTAAATAGACAGCCCCCGGTAATTAATGGATTTATTATCGAATTAACGAGGTCTCGTGAAAAATGAAGGCTGAAGTCCGGGGTGAATTCGAAATCCATTTCTAGCAGGCGACAGCTCTGGGAATAGCCGAAGCACAGCTAGTCACGGTCCAATACGGTAAGACTCTATACAGAGTGAAATAAATCATGGGAAAAATGTTAATTTTCTTTAGAATCTATTTCTTTTGCAAGTCGAACCACATTGCGTTCATTCTGCTTCATTTTACTACGTACATAAATGTAGAACATATACTATGTAAAAATTGTTTTGAATAAAGTTTCTTTGAAATGAAATTCTATTTTTTTAAAAGACTCCAATTTTTGTGTTTGAGTTTTCTTCCTTTTATGTATGTATTTCTGTTTAGAAAATAATATTTGCAGTAGTATTGATATTTTTATGCTTGCTATTTCCTGTCTGGTTACTGCGATATTGGAATATCGATTCAAATCAATATTTTCACTTTTCTGTGCTCGAAATAAATGATCGTGAATCTTGAAATTCTGCAGAAAACCAGAATACCGGCTGCGAAAACGACTTTCCTTTGTCTTCGTTAAAGCGAAAGCGTGACAATAAGAGTTTCCGAGTCGCCACGATTCGCTATTCAATCCCTTCTTTACTTTTGAGTACTCTCCGAAGTTAAAGCGCCGAAACGAAGAGAGTAAATGCACCACAGAGAGAGAGAGGGAGAGTAAGAGAGTGAGAGAGGCAGGAAGGGAGAAGAAAAAAAGAATAAGAACCGTGGATAAATTACCTTGTGTTTGTCGACCGACACGGGTCTCAAGTGGCGGTCGAAGAGGAGCTTGTCAGGCTCGATGTTGATAGGACTCTGTCTCCTTCCTTTCGAGCACAGAGACCACTGCGGGTTTATCAAACCCCAAAACGAAGGACCTGTAAGCAAAACGACAATCGACGTTTTAACGTTTGCCTCTTATGAAAACTTGATGCACTTCCATTTTTTTTTTTAATCTTACATATGGGAGATAATCGCGTGAAGTTAACTTTCGCACTACGGAATGCCAACCCGGAGTAATTCCTGACTCAGTTTTTTCCGATTTTCTCCCGACTCACCCTTTTCGAATATTAAAATGGTTTCTTCGTTAATTTTAAATGTGGCTTAAATCCATTTATGGCCATCAAAAAAATTATTTTTTTAACAACGTTTATCATGCTAGTTGGGTTGGGAAATTATACACCCTTAGAAACACAAAAAGCTATTATACCAGCACGTTATCAGGTACCAATATTGTTAAATTTATCAATTTTAATAAATTCAATTTATAGCTCTCAAGTACATACTATTTTTTAAACTACGTTTATCATGCTAACTGGGTTGGGAAATTATATACTCTTAGAAACACGAAAAGCTATAATACTACTACGTTATCAATATTGTTAAATTTATTAGAACACACAAATCTTTAAATATCTCGATTTTAAAATAAATGGACTTAGGATACTTTCTTAAATAAGCGACTCATATATAATAATTCTTCATGTTTGAAGCCTATTGAAAATTTAAAACTGCAGCATGGATCTCTTAGCTGGCATTACTATCGGTTTTGGTAACAGGAAACGATATTTTTTTCACAGGTTTCCAATTTACGTGGAAAGAAAATTGAACAAAGTCGACGGCGGGGAACCGCGAGCGAGCGTGGCTATCCCAGGCGACCGCGAATCGCCGTCTTGTCGTCTGTCAACCGTTTGGAAATTTGAAATTTTTATAATTTCAACTTTTCCGGGTGGGTTGCGCGGCGCCGGCGTCGCCGGAACCCAGCCTGCACCCCGCCAACTTTTATTCGGTAAAAGGGCTTTCGAACTCGTTCCGACACGAGCCAACGGGGAAAGCGCTCTCTCCCTCTCCCGTTCANAGCATGGATCTCTTAGCTGGCATTACTATCGGTTTTGGTAACAGGAAACGATATTTTTTTCACAGGTTTCCAATTTACGTGGAAAGAAAATTGAACAAAGTCGACGGCGGGGAACCGCGAGCGAGCGTGGCTATCCCAGGCGACCGCGAATCGCCGTCTTGTCGTCTGTCAACCGTTTGGAAATTTGAAATTTTTATAATTTCAACTTTTCCGGGTGGGTTGCGCGGCGCCGGCGTCGCCGGAACCCAGCCTGCACCCCGCCAACTTTTATTCGGTAAAAGGGCTTTCGAACTCGTTCCGACACGAGCCAACGGGGAAAGCGCTCTCTCCCTCTCCCGTTCATATTTACCCGCGTCTCCTCTGAGAAATTTAACTTTTTCCACGCCTCCTCTGAAATCGATTCCACGAATATCTTACCTAACGAATCTATAGCTCTCGAATTAATAAGGGAATAAATTAGCTCTCCCATATTTCCCCTTTTCCCTTGACAGATAATTGACAACGAAATAAATAATTAATTTTATAATTGAAATCCACAATTCTTTACATGACTTAATTCCACTGAAGACAAATTTTTACAGAAAATATAACATTATCAACGCTTTGAATGATCAAAGAAATTATTATCTGAAAAAATCTGAGAGTTTGACATCANGTATTTACCCGCGTCTCCTCTGAGAAATTTAACTTTTTCCACGCCTGCTCTGAAATCGATGCCACGAATATCTTACCTAACGAATCTATAGCTCTCGAATTAATAAGGGAATAAATTAGCTCTCCCATATTTCCCCTTTTCCCTTGACAGATAATTTTTTATCAAGTGGACAACGAAATAAATAATTAATTTTATAATTGAAATCCACAATTCTTTACATGACTTAATTCCACTGAAGACAAATTTTTACAGAAAATATAACATTATCAACANTTTTATCAAGTGGACAACGAAATAAATAATTAATTTTATAATTGAAATCCACAATTCTTTACATGACTTAATTCCACTGAAGACAAATTTTTACAGAAAATATAACATTATCAACACTGAATGATCAAAGAAATTATTATCTGAAAAAATCTGAGAGTTTGACATCATAAACGTTGAATTCCTCGAGCGGCGCGGCGACAAGCTTTCAATCTCGAGCTATCAGACACGATTTTTCAGCCGCGTAACAACGGCAATAAAATGATTAAAGCGCGTCCATCCGGTTAAGCGCGACAGAATTTCTCGTCGTTCGCATTCTCAATCTTCCAGCGTTCTGACGTCTATGATATTAACGATCCCGGGCCGCGTGTCGTACAGGGGTAAGTAATAAATTATTGCTCGTATAAACAACTCGTATAACCGACGCGGCAGGCACGTCACCAAGGAAATTTGCCACCGTGACGGCACGCGACGCGTCGCACACAAAGGGACCCCCGTTCTCCACGTATAACGATCCATACACGCCGTCGCGGCTTTCCAACCGGAAGTGTCCCGAGACGTTCTCATCTTTATTTCACGTACACAGTATTGGTCACAATTCCAACGCGACCAATTTTAATTTCGATTTATATATTTATATCTTTATTAATTATTTATATATTTATATCTTTTTATTATTTTCATTTTTTGGAGTCTTATGCTGTGTATATAAAGTTTGCTTCTAGTACTCGAACCTTCGGATATCAAATAACAGCAGATGTTATTTTAAGATGATTTATGAGGTATTTTGATATAGTAATACCAAAATTTAAACCACGATCTTGAGTTTCCTGGAAAGTTCGTTGCAATTAATATAAAAAAAAGCAGAAAAAGAAAATGCTCTCATTTTCATTTCATGCAAGGGAACAAGTATTCTGTTTCGTAGAACGAATCGTGTTTGATGGAAGCCTAACGGCGTAGGTGGAACGGTCTGGACGTCGGCACGTTTGAACGGCCAGCTGACAGGATTTATAGTATTTCGCGAGTCGTATCGCGTCCAGTGGACCATTTGTCAAGCGAGCGCAACACTAACCCCAATATTTATAACGGAGTCGTCGTCGTCGGCTCGCCGAGGAATTTCATTTTCCCAGCGACGTCGGCCTTTCCCCGCCGTCGATATAATTGCATAATTAGCGCGTTGATGAGACGGACAGTTCCTCGAGCGTCGGAGCCCGTCGCGTAGACCCCGGGAATTTTAAGGATGGAAATAGTTCGTTCGGAGAGGCTCGGGTTAATGGGATAACGGCGGCCAGATGGAATGATTATTTTCTTATCACCCGAAGGCGGGCGGACTATTATGGCATTCATCAGGTTCTTCGAGGGAAGCCCGCGCCGGGGACGCCGGCACGGTGGTTGAAAGTGAACGGAGGAGCTGGCTCGAACGTAAGAGGGTGGCGGTAGATAACAGGAGAAAGGGTGATAACTGGAGAGCCTCGGCTCGGTGTATAACCGGTTACGAGACCGCCCCTATCTCTCTCGGAGGGGGTGTAACAACCCCATTATTGAAACTTCAAGCGCGGAGCAATCATTCTACAATTAGCAAAAGTGATTAAGTGTAGAAGCTAACACAGCCCCGGCAGCAAACTCTCTCTCCCCGTCCCTCCCCCCTCGCTCCCCGTCCCTCCGATCGTCGCCGCACCCTCTCTCTGCTTTTCTTCCTTACCCTCACCCTACGCGACCCTATTTACCGTTACCCCTCCATCCGCTACTTTCTCCTTTCTGGCACGAGCAGGAACAGCTTGTAGCTACGCCGCGGTCGTTGTTGATCCCCTTTGCGGACTGGCTCCCAACTCTTGCCAACCCCTATTCCATTTTCCCTTACAGCTCGGCCGCCGCCGCTCCGGTGACACCTGTTTTAATTATCCACCTGTGCCGCTCGCAGGCCGGCCTAATAATTCGTAATGAGCGGACAGCGCCGAGTGGATACACACCGTCGTCGCCAGCCGAGTCGTTCACCCTTGTTAACCGGCGTAATTACAGGTTAGCGGCGAATAATTGTCCGATCCTTTTTTCTCCTCTCTCTCCCTCTCTCTCTCTCTCTCTCTTTCTCTTTTTCTCTCCCTTCCGAGGAGTCGAGAGGAGCTCTCAGCGCCGGCGGATTCATCTCCCGTCTGGTTCTTTTATTACCATCTTCTCGACCGTTTTTTTTTCTTACCTCGTCCGTGAGCCTGAATACACAGGCGGGAAGAGGTTCGCCAGATTCATCGCGATAAGGAGAGTACGAATAGACTGGAGATGGATTTAATCAAGGACGGATTAGCCCCGCCGCGGGTTCCCGATAAAAACAATTAATCGAGGGGATGGACTGAAAAATGCCGCAGTTTCTACTTAAGAAGGAAAACTCCCTTTCCCTTCCCTTTCCGTAAATCCTCTATGTTTACAGTAATTTAAAACTTCTCGATAATAAAAACAGTTTTAAGTTACGATTTATTGAGACTCACAATCAGTTTATTAACTCAGGCATGATCAACTGTGATAAAATCTTGCAATCCCTAGATTTCTACCCCTCCCCTCCCCGATTTTTAAGTTTACGTATAATAATAATTATGTATAATATAATATAAGTTTATATATAAGTTAAAATTTGGACATTCTCGTTCAATATGAAATTATGATCACGAGTTCGACTCATGATATTCATTAGAACATATGCTCTAAGTGACATTCAGGTTTGTTATAAAATTCTAATGACGATTTGTGCGGGGGTTGAAATTATTTTCAAGTATGAGGGAACAAAGCGACACGTTGGAATTCATGTGGTAAATGGCGAGGATTTGTGTACTTCGCGTGGCAGTGGTTGATTGTCGTTGAACTGCGGAATTCGAGGCGTACGTCCATTTCGAAGATTCCTTAACCATCTCCAACAGGCATTTCCTGTTCATAAATCTTCGCCAGCTCCGTCGTTTAAAGCATTACGTCGGCTACAATGAAATGTCAATCCTCGAGCGATAAAGGCATTCCCGTCTGACCGATGAAATTCCTTCGTCACTGGCGGCCACGTCAAAGTTCAGTCAGAAATATTAAGACGTTTTAACGTCGTGCAGTTTAATACGAGGTCGTATAAGCCTTTGGATAAAAACAATGACAACGCATCGGAATTTTAATAGTTATTAAATGTTATGTTAATAACGCATCGTGCGTAATTTTAGGAATTCTCTGAGGCTGTCCAAAAAGTTATTGCTAGACCGCGGATGTTATGAAAAAGTAACAACGAAAAATGTGCTTAACGTTCCGTGCAAATGTATAAAATATCAAAACCAGAGTGCACATTGCAATGTTTAAATGATAAGAGGAATTTGTGTTTGGAACACATTTTTTTCAGCTGCGGCTATAAATATTTTAGTTCGCATAAAAGTCCGCAGTCTAGTTATTACATCTTGAATTTTTATGTTGAATGCCAGAATTTTCATTTCATTTATGAAAGAACAGAAATGCAACAATAACAGAATTTTGTGTAATTGCTAATACGTGTTTTAAATGTCTTTCCAGCTCATTGTGATGCAAAAAATATTTTTAGAATCGTATAAAAAAATGCCAAAACCATATATTAGATATAATTCACCCATTCATTTACGCCCTGCGTATAAAGCCTGCTCTGCCTAGCTTTACTGACGACAGACAAAGGACGAAACGCAATTCACCCATATATTAGATATAATTCTTTAAAAAATTGTCTGTGACTTCCTGAAAAATATGTCCAATGATTTTATAAACTTTAATCGTCTGTAATCCTATGATTTCTCCTACATCGTTTCGAATGTTGGGCATTTCACCACATTTCTCAAATTCTTAGAGAAGATCGTTTCACACAATCTTAAGATAAAGAATGATTTAATGTATCCTTACATTATTCTAATTAGAAATGTTGAAACGCGGTTGAATATTAGGGTGTCTAAATGCAAAATTGATTTACACACAGACAGATAATCATCTTACTTATAAGCATCTCACGAAATTCTCCCGACTGCATTATTTACAATAGCTTAATTCGGTCTAATCTAATCCAGAGATCCTGCAGCCCCGTGCATCGCGTTAGTTTAATCAAATTAATCCCCTTCCGGAAGACTTTTAATCCTCTCAAGGAACAATGAATAATGAAGGGAAAGCACGGATGTATCGGCTCGCCGCGACCATAATTCAACTCTGCTTGCCTCCGCCGCGCCCGTTCCTCGCGTATCGTGCACGCGCTTGCAAAATCGCGCGTGCAAATTGCATACAATTATCAGGCCTATCAAACCGAAACCCGGGGAAGGCAACGAGATCCAAGGATTCCGAGAAAACGGTAATCATGCTTCCATGAACGAAGTAAGAAAAAGTTTCCAACCCCTCCCGCAATTATCGCCACGACCTTTTCGAGTCACCCATTACTTTCACGAAACTCTCTCTCTACTCCATCAAAATATATCTGAAACCACGATTATGTTCCTCAGACTTTCTTAACATCGATCGTGTCGTTTCATCATTAAAAATTCGTAGGAGTTTAATACAAAAATAAACGCGTATGACACTAAGCAAGCTTTTACGACATACCAATTATAATTTTGAGGGAATTTGTAAAAAAAATGAATGTCCCGCATGAAAGCGTAATTAGCACCCGGTGGTGGGGATGGCTTCATTAGCGTGTAGATTTTTCAGGTTGTAAAAATCATAACCGTGGGCAGAAAAGACAGGCAGGGAGAGGATAGTTGATTGGAGGAAATGTATTCATGTATGCATATGAATTCAGAGGCCGGGTAGGCCGTCGCGACGTCTGCGGAGTACGAAAGGCTCGCTGGCTGCTTGAAAAACATCTTAATTGGACTTGGCGCGTTGTCACGGCGTCAATGGACCCCTTCGGCGGTGAACAGCCACCTTCCGACCATTCTGCCTCCCCTTTTTCTACTCGAGATAGACACTTTTTCGATTCACCCAAACGTCCTTTCCCTGCGTCGCGGGACGATCTTGTTACTACCATTTTCCCTTCTTTTTCCCAGACCTTTTTTAAGGACAAGTCTGAGAGCGGCGGTTGATCGTTTTTGAAAAGTTTCGTTTATTATAAATTCACAAAAAATGCGTATAAAATTACAATATGAGAGTGGAACTTAAAATTAATGACAGAATTCGAGTATAAAAAAGATTCTCATTAAATTGCAGTTAAAAATATTTCCTGTGAGGAATAATTTAGGTTTTCGGTTAGGAAAGCATTCAGTAGATGGGGGAAGCCGAGCCGGAAAAAAAGGTCTTTCATCCTGGCACTTCAATCCATTTCCAAGATTTTGACTTTCAAAGTTTAAAACGCGGAATCCCCGAGCCAGCCTGGCCCACTTCTCTTCCCAGAGTCAAAGGGTTGTTTCTTGGAACCGCGTCTGGAGGTGTCTAGAAGTCTAGACGGTTTGGTTGAGGTTGGGGCAGGTCAGTAACTGGGTCAAGGTGCGAGCGAGAGGTCCGAGCCGTGCGGCGAGGACTCCGCCAAAAAAATTAGTAAGTCGAATTGACATCCTGCTACAAAATTGCAGGCACTGTTTCAATAGCATTAAAGAAAATTCTGCCAATTGTAGAATTGTGATCATAATTATGAAAGAGGTCTAACAATAAGTCATATATTTCTTGTTTCGAGATATTTAATGGATTATATTTGTCGTTTGTCGTTTATTAAGTGAATATCAAGCAATGTCTGATTATCAAATCCTTCACTCTGTGAATAATATTAATTCTTCACAAGACATCAAATAAATAAAAATGAAATCTTAAATACATCTCCACATCTTCTTAGAAGCTTTACTTAACAGTATATTAAATTTTATCGAAATCTGATTATTATAATAATCCTATTATCGATCAAAATTAATTTTAATTAAAAATTCTATCGATCACGTTTGATTAAGACATAAATAATCTCATACAAATTAAAATTAAAAATCTTTACTTTCCATTATCACAGATATTGGACACAAAAATGTCGAATATATCCATACGTTCTTATTCTTATCTATAATCCTGATTGTTACGTTTCCGGATCGAGTCTTATCAAGAATGGCGACGAGAAGGGAAGAAAAAACGGAAGGGCGGAGGGGGTCGGGGAAACGCACGCGGGATGTATGCAAATACAACGACGGGGCGGAAGGATTACTTACGTTAGAGGCACGGTGGAACGACAGAAATAAAGGGGTCGGGGATTCTGGAGTGCTATTTCCATAAAAATTCCCGATCCCTGGCGGATCAATCTCGATATGCATGAAATATTCAGAAACAAAATGATTACAGCCTTAAAAGCGGTGCGATGCAGTAGGAAGTATCGGGCGGGGGCGCGGAACGAAAATAACGGAGGCCCTCCTCCACCTCCGCCGCCGCCTCCTCCTCGTCCTCGTCCGTAGAAGGCGGACGCGAAACAAAAGCATGAATATAAGATGGTTAAAAGCTCCGCGGGAATGAAAATATTTTCTCGGATAACGTTTTACGACGAGCTACCGTCGCTGACGATCGTGATGAAAACGATTTACCGCGCGCCACCCTGTTAAACTGCCGTTTTAACACCCTAATTAACGGATGCTAACGCCTTCCTTTCATCGCGTAGCTCTCAAGCGACGTACTTTATAGTTTCATCGAGAATCGAGCATAAAAATATTTTCAATAAGGGCGTCGAAATAATTTACCCCTATGAATAAATCGGACTCGTCTCATTCTTTGAAACGGAAACGGTGTTCGCATTAAAGGACTCCAACACGAGTTGGTAAAATTTTGACGATTTTTTTCTCTGTTTTATCGATAATAGGCAAAAATAGTGCAAAACATGGAAATACACTTTTCGTACTTATATGAAAACATTTTTCGGTCGTCAAGTATCTCTTCAAAAAAGGGGAACATTAAATCTAGCGCGCACTGGTTATTTCAATCAAAACAATTTGTTTAGAATAAAATATGTCATATATCATAGATATTAGAGACGCTAATAGGTTGCTGAGTGAAGTTATCGATTTCCCCACGTTAAGAAAGGCGACGGGGATGAAATGAATTGTCCGGCAATGTTCGATATTCTCAATTATTGCCGGGTAATTCGAAGATCGGCGCTTAATTGTTTTAATAATAAATAAACGTCTGTTGAATCGACTTACGCCTGGCCGGAGCCGATCCTTAATTAAATTATCCTGACTGTTAATAAATTTCATCCTCCCTCCGCCCCCCTCCCGTTCGCCCCGGCCTCGCCTCGTTCGCCGGCGGCCTGGCCCCCAGGCTTTCCTTCTTTTCTCATTAATATTCCCGATTAATTTGTTTTGACAGGCAGTCACGCTGCAAACAGCAATCTTAAGAGGGGTCCCGTCGCGGGAAAGAGATAACCTCGTTGCCCGATCGATGAGTTCCAACGCTTCAGAAAAGTCGTTCGACCCTTTGCGACCCCACGCTTCATCCCCCTCGCTCACTCTTCCGCCGGCATTCTGCTCGGGCCGGGAGCAGAAGCTCGTCGGTTGCCTGCGACACTTTTCGTGTTCTCGCCGAGCCGATAAATCTCTTTCCCTCGTCTCGTGAAAACGAGAGTTTTCCACGGAATCGAGGCTGGACCAATGAAAGCTGAACTATACACCTCGCCTATTTTTTTTTTCTTTTTCTTTGCTCCTCTTTCAACCCGGGATTTTATTCGTCCCCGATTGATTCGTTTCCCTTCAATTTTTAATTGTGAATTATCTCTGTTCTACGAGATGTCAGGAAATGCGTCGAACGAATTTTCTTAATCAGCATTGAGTTGCAAACTTTTATGCAAAATGATACATTTATTATATCAGTTTAAAAAATGTAAATATTTTCTTTATGATTAGAATATTGAAATATGCGCTTAGTTTTTTAGTACTGGAAAAATTTCATTATGAATGCATAAAGAACGATGGATTGATAAAAAGTAATTATTATAAAATTGTGACTGGGGCCAATTACTGTGTCTGGGGTTTTATTTCTTTCATTGTCGCAGGAAAGTTTTCGGGATCACCGGGGGAAGCTGTGAAATTTTTTGATACCCGTCAGAAGCCACGGCAAGTTCGGTAACACATTCAAAGCTTTCAAGATTTGCAGCACTCCGGAGGACTTTCCAGCTTTCGTGCCCATCACGGTTCGGATAACATTCGAAATAATTTTAAACTTCGCGCTGCGCTGCTCCCGGCTCCGTTTCGGCCGAAAACTTTCACGAGAAACTTGTCACGGACCTCTTAAAACGTGTCCAACGAACAAAACTCCATTTTAACGGAAAAATGTTTCGTCCCTCGTCTCGTCTCTCCCGTTTCCTTCAAACCCCACCGACTCTCATCACGTTTTTTACATTCCACCATGAAAATGTTACAATATAAACAACAATAAAAGTGATAATAATTATGTATGCGAATTTTTGTACATACAATGTGGTATGTCATTTTGTATAATATTTTTCTGGGATTGCAATTAACTGCTTACCTGATAGCGCTAGCAAAAAATGTTTAAAACGAGAAGTTGTAGGTACCGTAAAAAGGTACAAGTTTCATATGAAACATTTTTGTCTACCGTTAATAGTTAAGGAATAATTCGCAATAAACTGAGTACATTTAAAATAGCCATGTGATTCCAGGCATAAAGTGTACAGACAAGTTCGACGTTCGCAGATAACAAACAACGAGTGGAAAATCAAACGATCAAACCTTTGCCTAGGAGTCACGAGTGTAGGAAAAAAGTTTGGGAACAGAAGGGAAATCCCATTCGTCTCGTAAGAAACGGGGGTCGGAGAATCTGAAAAATTCCGGAGCGTCTAATAAAACTTTCACGGCTGTTCGAACTCGTTGAACGCAGACTGAGTCAATAAGAAGTATCACATAAAATAACATACCATTAAACGATTTTATCAAAAGTATATGAATTTTATGAAAAGTACATGAATTTTATCAAAAGTATACGAATTCATCATACGATGATGAATAGAACTTCGTATTTTGGTGGATGAAAACTGCTGCCAAGTTTTGAAATGAAACAGAATTCTCAAACATTTTCGTAGCAGATAAATGGGAAATAAAAAATATATTTACGTAGGCATTCATTTATTATTAGCCTAATTAATATTTTGACGACACAGAATAAAAAATCAGCCGAGAATGATTGTTTCCAATCGTACCATTAGCATTCTTTCACGTATAACAATTTTGCGAAGTAGCAGATAATTTTAAATGACACGTCGGTTCCCCTTAGCGATACTTAAATTCGAGATTATCAGGGACAGATAACCGGGCGAAATGAAATATACGTAGCCCGGGAGGGGCGCGGAGGGCGCGAGCGCATCAAGTGGATTACGTCTCAAGTCTTCGCGCCATTTAGGCTGTCGAGCCTCGAATTAATTACCGCGGTCCAATTAATCAACGTCGTTTCATCGGACGCGCTCGAATTGCTACCCGGCATCCGTCCGCCTGCTTCTCCAAATGACGATATCATTGAACGGCTGATTTTCCACGGCGTGCCAATCGGCGGGGGTGCCGGCCGGGACACGAGCGAATATTCGCTTTGTTTCGTTACGGGAAATCGATCGGGGTAATTGGTTCTGTTTTACGGAAACAATGTCCCCTCGCGCGTGTGCGCTCGCGTCCAGCATGTTTTAGTAATGACAAGCTCCTCCCTTGGAAAAAGTAAAATTAGCTCTCTTCTTTCCGTTTTTAGTATATGAAAGGTATGAATGTACAGGATGTCCCAGAAAAAAAAGTTACAGCTAAAAAGGAACGATTTTGGAGACATTTCTGTATAATAATAATAATAATTTAAAAACCATGCCTCATTTTGCATTTTGTCAAAGGAAATTATTGTTCAAATGCGCCTCTAAAATCAGCCATTTTGAGCTTTAACACATTTTCTGGGACGCCCTGTACAGGAACGATAATGCTTTTATGAAGAGCTCCACAAAAGAGGAACAATGACAATTTTATGAAGAATTCTAAAAAGGGAACTGAGTTCCATATGAAAGAGCTAATCCGAAACACGTGAAGCGACAACACGTTGAAAAGCTCTTTCTGAACGGAAGTATTGCATTTTTGCACTTAAATCGATTGCAGGACTTAATTAGTTTTCGCCGTCCCGGATCGGAATGCAATTCCCCGAATTGGGAGTCCGCAGCATTTCTGGCGGCCAGCAACGAAATTGTAACATTTTGAATTGAAATTTCCAAATGGGAAAAAGCTAAACGCGAGGAAAGCTGCGTCGGGAAATTAGATAGGCGACCCGTAACAACAACGAGAAAGCAAATGTGAAAAAAACAGACGGAATATGGAGGAGGGATGGGCGCGAAGGCTGTTTGGAAAAATCGTGCAAAAGAATAAAACGCCGCGGCACGGCAATTAAGAGTAACAACTGGAATTACGAGCGGTTCGAAAAAGCTGTACACAAACGAGCTCTCGGAGCTTACAACGGGCCGGGCGTTGATAACGCTATCGGCCGATCGGCAGTTCGCGATTCCGCGGCGTCGGCAGCGGCGGCGGCGGCGGCGTTAGAACAGCTCGATTTACACACCGTCACAGTTGTAAATTCGTTAATTAACTAAGGTAATTGCTCCTGTAGCCGGGGTAATGCATTCGCGCCCGAATAGGCCGGAACACGCGTCATACGGCACGGGCAACGAGTTCAATTTGAATATAAGCAGCCTACTCTCATGGCGTGCAATCGCACTTGCCGAAATTTCACCGTTTTCGCTCCACCCGATATCGTTGTTAAACTGTGTATTATTTATTTTACACGGTCCCGCTGATTGATTCAAGTAACCGGAGAACGCTCGCACGTTTAATGGTTTCGGATGTTCTGCAAACAGAGAATTTCTGCCGTTCGTATGAAAAAATATGCCGTGCACGGCCCCGATTCTCGGAGCCAATTTAAGTTTAATTATGCAACGAGGCCGCATCCGTATAAACGTTAAAAATTCACGCTACGCGGAAAAGTTCACGCAAACAGATTTTACCTCGCAAGGATTTCAATTCCTCTTACTTATTGTTTAAAAAAAAAAGAACGGAATTAATTGCAATCTGCCGAAGTATTCGAAAAGCACAAACAAAAGGTGGAATTCCTCGCGCTTGTGGAATCGACCGAGTCTGGTGAATTGATATTAAATAAGACTTGAGAATTTCTGGTCCAATTAAATGAAACTTTTAGCCGGGGACGGACGGCTGTCTCCGTTCGGGGGCGAACGGGGGAGCTCGCATGATCTTTTCCAGGAGTTCCGGCCTCGAACGAGCTGGGTGGGAAGACGCGGGGACCGTGGAAGTCGTAAAAGAAAATTTACTACGGCGTCAGAAGTTCGCGAAGAAAATATCGATCGGAGTTAAAGGGGTGAGCGGCGGCGCGAGGGGCGGCAGAATGGGCCGTGAATTATTAATTAATAGAGCGATGCTAAGAAACGGGAAGTTTCGGCGAGCAAAGGAAAGGGCGGTGATGCAGTTCGTCCAAGTTCCGATGAAAAATAGACTCGCCGGGCGATTAATCCTCGGATTGATCGCGGCGGCTGCCCCTGAGGCCGGCCTCACCTCGCCTCGCGCCTCTGTATTGAATTCTTCGGGCCTTGAATCTCCCGCCCAACTTTTATCGAGGGAGCCCTCGGAACGGCGCCGGATCACGAACCAAACGGAAATCGGCCCAAACGTGCTTTGTTTGGAAGAGTGCTTTACTGCCTCGGTATGCAGCGGTCCGCCTCGCTCGCCGATAACGACGAGTCTTGGAACGCGGCTTTTAATTTATCGTCGGAAAAGGGAATTGTTTCATGATAGTGTACCAACGTTCTACTATCGTATGTACCTTGATATGTCTGTTCACCAAAACGATTCCCGACTCATTTTGCCACGCACACAAGCGGGATGTCAATTTACCTGATATCTACTCATTGTGCGGTATAAGCACCAACAATCGCGATTTAATCTAATTTATTTACCGGCATGTATATTTGTTAATTAAATGTATACTGTGTTTATTTAACGTGGTGTTTATTACATCTGGAATATAGTATTTGAAATGCTATTTTTATAATGTTAATAATTAATGAAATGGTACATGTATTATTGATAAGATAACATTTTGTGATATGACATAATTCTATAAGTATAACACAATGTATATTGTATGTGGAACATCTTTTTCAATAAAACTTGTTTTAAAATCAAGTGATTGACAGAACTTCATTGAAAACTTCAAAACATTGGTAAATTTAAAAAAGTATAATTATACGAATAAAATCAAATGTAAACGTCGAAAGTGCATGAGTACATACGAGAGCATACACGATAACTGAGGTGGAAACAACATTTTCGGTCGCATATCCGACTGAATACGAAATAAAAGGTTTATTCAATTAATTAACGAATCGTCGAAATTGTTTACATCTGTCAAACTGTCAATAAACAGCAGAATTTTCGTNTCGAGGGAGCCCTCGGAACGGCGCCGGATCACGAACCAAACGGAAATCGGCCCAAACGTGCTTTGTTTGGAAGAGTGCTTTACTGCCTCGGTATGCAGCGGTCCGCCTCGTTCGCCGATAACGACGAGTCTTGGAACGCGGCTTTTAATTTATCGTCGGAAAAGGGAATTGTTTCATGATAGTGTACCAACGTTCTACTATCGTATGTACATTGATATGTCTGTTAACCAAAACGATTCCCGACTCATTTTGCCACGCACACAAGCGGGATGTCAATTTACCTGATATCTACTCATTGTGCAGTATAAGCACCAACAATCGCGATTTAATCTAATTTATTTACCGGCATGTATATTTGTTAATTAAATGTATACTGTGTTTATTTAACCTGGTGTTTATTACATCTGGAATATAGTATTTGAAATGCTATTTTTATAATGTTAATAATTAATGAAATGGTACATGTATTATTGATAAGATAACATTTTGTGATATGACATAATTCTATAAGTATAACAATGTATATTGTATGTGGAACATCTTTTTCAATAAAACTTGTTTTAAAATCAAGTGATTGACAGAACTTCATTGAAAACTTCAAAACATTGGTAAATTTAAAAAAGTATAATTATACGAATAAAACCAAATGTAAACGTCGAAAGTGCATGAGTACATACGAGAGCATACACGATAACTGAGGTGGAAACAACATTCTCGGTCGCATATCCGACTGAATACGAAATAAAAGGTTTATTCAATTAATTAACGAATCGTCGAAATTGTTTACATCTGTCAAACTGTCAATAAACAGCAGAATTTTCGTTATTAAAAAAAAAATCAGATTTTGTACACGTATTCATACCACATCAGTCAAGAATCATTTCGAGTATCTATTCATTTTTGTATTGTAGAAATTGACAAATTCAATCCAGGAAAGACCTGAACATACCGTAATCCATGCACCTCTGCATAAAAAATATACACTCATAATCGTGGCACTTCTCGGCTCGTTTCATTAAATTAAAATTCGCGTATGAGGCGCGATGCATTCGTCGTAGAACATTCCCAATGGGCGGCGCGTGTGCATAAAGAATGACGAAATAGAAAAATACGAGGCGGGCCGGGTAGGTGGAAATTAGGGAAGTCGTTTTCGAAATCTGCGCGTCGCGTATTTGCCCTCTCCAGCGTTGGCGGCGGTAAATGTATGCACGCAATCCAGCCGAGTTGGTGGATGAACCGGGAGCCGGGCGAGCGCCGCCGGCACCGGACCCAGCCAGCTACCGCGCGGGGAGAGTTGGTTTTCCGGAAACGTATTCTATGCATACATGCATGTTCAACACCTGGGAAGCACGGTCCGGCCGCCCGGGCAGGATGTTAAATTACGGCATTTAAATAATTTCATTTAATCTTTGCGCGCGGGTCCGGCTTCGCTCCCCTGCGGATCTCGCTCTGTCCGTCCCTCTCTCTCGTCCTCTCTCTCTCTCTCTCTCTTTCCGTCCGCGTCGCGCCACGTTCTTGCGATTCCCGGTTCGACGCCCGAAATATTTTCCCGTGTAATTTCGCGGACCGTCGAAATAACCGCGGGAAACTGGCGCCGGGCCGGCCACCGGAAACGCCTTCCCGCGTTCTCGTTACACCCCGTTTCGTTTTCACGGGGATCAGAGCCCGATGAAACGATTTCCTGGCGTGTCGCGCGACGCCCAAAAAGAATCACCGCGAAAACTCGCCGGATATCGTTTTCTGATAGCTCCGCGTATCTCGACGCTCGATCCTATATGGGTAAAACGTTCGAGCTAATTAAACACTTCGATGGCGAATCGTCGATTTTGTGTATTATTGCCAGAATTGTAAATATTGATGAACGGCAATAATGTAAATTTCCCAATTTTTGTTCTTTTCTCGATTTTTTATTATCGCTGGATTTTTCTATAATTTTATGGTATTTTCTAATTATAGAGAAAATAGATTTGAGTTAGTTTAAAATTAGAGAATAGAATCGTGTGCAGGAATTTAACTTATTTACTACAAAAAATAGAAGAATGGAGTTTTAGTATTAACATATTATTATAAACAATAAGTACTAAATAAAAGTAAGCAAATACGTGAGTGCTTAAACTATATTAATCTTTAAGTTCAATACTTAATTTATATATTAATTAAAAACACAATAATTTACATTTACTTAAATATTGATAATACGTGGATCTTTAAACAGAAGAATTTAAGTCGTCTGATTATTGTTTCGTTCACCTAAACAAAACTGCGAACGAAAACGGATAAAAATCAACGTGGCACGATTCTTTTATCAATAGCCGGCTAATCCCTGAATGCGCTTTTAATCCGGCTTGCAGGTATTTTCCGCGATACTTCAAAACACCGCCGAGGATCGTTGAAAAATCCTTCGGTTGATCCGGTATCCGGTAAGCTTTGTCCGACTTTCTTCACCCGTCGAGAATTCAAGTCTTAAGTCAGCACGCCTCGCATTTGCCGAGCAGTGATAAAGATGGAAAGTGGCCGGGGCATTTGCATGTTTATTCCGCTTCTTTAATTCCGGCCTCTCGGAGTCCGCTGCTCCGTTTCCATTCCGAGGCGGAAAATATTGTACGAAAAGAGTCCGAGAGGCTCGTTTCCACGGTCCGACGGTTGTTGTTCCTACCTCTTTCGAGCCTCTGGACACCATCTGTTCTCCTCCTCGGTGCATTACTTCGCATTTACCATTTGTCCAACGAATTGCTTAAGAAATCCCAACTCCCACGCAATGCCCAATCAATTTTTATTAATTCAATCTTCCACGGTTGTAACAATTAT
This sequence comes from Ceratina japonica, assembly GCA_019453355.1. Classification (NCBI taxonomy): domain Eukaryota; kingdom Metazoa; phylum Arthropoda; class Insecta; order Hymenoptera; family Apidae; genus Ceratina; species Ceratina japonica. Next base: position 91,620 of record SMSR01015965.1, on the reverse strand, counting down.
TGTATCAATCGTTGCGTAATTAGTATATGAAGTATTTTATCAACAACTCTATGAAATATTAATTCAATTGCTGTATCATTGTATCAATCATTGTAACAATTATTGTATCAAACATTTCATCAACCATTCTACAAGTATTATATTCTAATTCTTCTATCAGACATTGTGGGAACGTTCAATTGATTTCTTCGATTCGATTGGGTCTTATTATGAAAACCGGAATTTTTGTACGAAAATGATTTCGAAACGGGGTACGTATTTCGAATTTATATTTGATAAAACCCCCGGGCTGTGATTATTACTCGTTAAATTTACCGTGCGCGGAACGAACCTAGCGGAATCTGTATACACGCTTTTCCAGGACAGTATCCAATATCCAAAGTTCGGAACGGTTCCCGTTACGAGTAAATTGATATTTTGAAATTACTTTGTTTTCACGATGCTCGATTTGCATACGTAGAAACGTTCGATGAAACCGACGCGGGAGGGAGGAAGCTAGGGCACGGGTTTCGAACAGAGAAATTTCATCCGCGCGTTTCGACGCGGAGAGAAGGGATCCCGTAGTTTTTATTTCTCCCCGCTAAAAATGTCCCCCCCCCCCGGCCGGGGGAACCGGTCCGCGAATCGAATTAGAAACGAAACCGTTCCCGTTCAGATTCCGGGGATCATTCGTTCGGCGTTCACCTTATTTCATGCATTCCCAGCTACGAATATTCCCCCGGCCCGCTTCGAATATTCATTCGGTTCTATTATTCATGGATCCCGTCCTACTTTCCGCTTTTCGAAACTCTTGTTGCGCGCCGCGGGAGAATATGTACTCCGCCGCCGTCTCGGAGGGGAACCGTGAACGTTGAACGCGACGTTTACGTGTGCCATGAAACGCGAAATGTGTTCGAGAAGTGATTAAAAAATTCAAGCCCGCCCGAACTTTTCATCTAGAAATCCGCGGCTCGTTTACGTTCCATCTTCAATTGAAAATTTTTTATGGAACATCCGGATAACAAAAATCTCCGGTGTGAAATCATAATTGCACGGTCTTCGTTAATTCAATTAAATTTTCTTCCGAGTCGTAATTTATTTCTCAGACAGAAATGATCTTACTTAATCTAATCATCAGATTGCGGATTTTTATGCAGAATTTTGTCGTATCTATTAAAATTTCCTTCAAAAATAGAAATGTGCATTTACATGTATAAATAATGCTAATTCTTGCACATCGAATGCATTCTCCATATTCTTTGCACATTAGGATTGTCTATCCTCTGTCTACTTATTACGAACTTCGAGTTTTATTTAAAAACCATTTTTATATTAATACCATTCTTAATGGACTGTACTGATTGCGATGAATTATGTAAGGCCCTGGGAATGAGAACTCTATATTTGCCCCTGGGATGCTCGGTCTTCGTCCGCGGAAGGAGATTACCCCGGAATTGCTCAGACAAAAGGTCTAATGTCGCCATAGCGATGGAACGCACGACGTCAAACGTTATGCTCGTAAAACAGAGGGCAAAGGATAGATACCATCCGTAACAACTGTCAAATGTCATTCAAATGTCAACGTCAAAAGAAAATTCCTCCTCGTTTCGCCTGTCCGAGCATGGCAAATGTCCCAATTCCAACTCGCGCCCCAATTTCCAACCCCCCAATTTTTATATACTTTTAACATAATGTATAACGTACGTGACAACGTGATTTTTGTATACTTTTAACATAATGTATAACGTAAGCAACAACGTGTTCTTAATATTTCTCATTACTGTCATTCATGATTTGATGAATATTACTTCTTATGGGAAAATTTGGTATAAATTTACACATCAAGAATGTGAATGATATTATATGAAACTGAAATTCGGCATTTCCCTCACCTCTCTGTTTATTTTTTCCTACGAGATATTTATCAGTTTTTTCAAAATTATACGTAATTATAAATTTCTTGAATAATGAGTTGAGGGGGAAAAAATTGACGTGGGTACGAATACGACAGCGGTAGATTTATTGAACCCTAGCGCGGGTATATAATCTTGGAAACCAGGCCAACGCACATTCGCTTGTTTCGCCGAGTACCAAAAGCCGGGATTGTTTCTTTTCATTCGCATTTATAAAATAAATCCCCGTTCCCGCTCTCTCAATCAGGATTTCCACGGTAACGAAGTCTGTTTTATAATGCGTTAACAAGTTCCGAAAGTCCGCGCCCGACCGGATTATGCAGCCGTTCGACGGTTCGCCGCTTTGCAATATCGTTCCGACGAGCAAGTAGAAGAGAAATGTGTTTCCCGTGAATGAGGGTACTGACGCGAACCGAACGATCCCTCTAGCCATTACGATGAAAAGATTTCATTTTACTCCAAGTATTCCTTCTTCTTGTTCAACCCCCCGCTTTCCCGCAAAGGGGGGAGAGACAAAGAAGAACTGTTTTGTAAACTGTTGGACGTGACCGCGTTAATCATCGGCCCCCGGGAGTCGTGTCGCGACGCGTTGCGGTAAAAACGATGAAATCGTCGAACGCGTCGGTGAATTACATCGCGATATTGGAAGAACCAAGAAAAATTGTCCGACATTACGTCGTTATTTATGTCCACTTATTTTTAATTACTCCACGCTGTCTCGAATTGCTTCTGTGATTAAACGAGAACATTCCTTATTATTTTATCATCCATTTTAAATTCTGGTCAATTCTCCTCGAAAATACGGAATTCATTAGATGAACGATGGCGTGAATAAGAAATTCGAGTAGATTTCTTTCTTTCGGACGAAATCGATTAGGGAAATATTTATCATGGCACTTGGAAAGAGAGGAAAGAAATCCTTTGCATCGGATTACATTCTCTGGAGCATTCTTGGGTGGCCTGAGGTCTGTGTCAAAGAGCATCTCGCGTTAACCCTGCACGACCCTTAAGCGAGTTCGGAGCCGATTCGAAGTGATAGTGGACTCACAGAACCAGGGGACACAATGGCTGGCTTTCAGGAAAACGTGGACGAAACAAATGAAGAGATACTGGCCTGGCAAGAAAGTAACTTCGATTTTCACAAATACATACCGTTATAAAAATTGAAATTGGCCAATTTAAACAGTTCATGAAAAACATATTTCTCTTCTTATTACATATATTATTTTATATACATAAATTTTTTTGTGAAAGACACACATTTAAATATGATGCAAAATTCACAAAAAATGTATGTCATACAAGGAGCAAAATTTGTCACGTCTAAATGGGACATATTCTGAATTGGACATATCCCAAATCAGAAGACATTCATCCAGGTTATAATACATCCATTTAATTAATTTCATTAAAAAATGTGACAAGACAATTTTTATCAGATTACTGATAAATGTCAATTTAATATATTTTTCTCTCGACTCTATTTCGACTCGACCTCTTTTACTAAATTAAATACATCTATCGCAGTGAATTGTTCATCACCTTCTACGTTCTGTGTTAATTAACTTCCAGCTGCCAATTAATTGTGTTTCGTTCCCTTTTAATTTTATTGTACGTACGTACATGGCGACTCGTTCAAGAAATGGTCAAATGCATATTCAGTTTCGAGTGGAGAGACGGAGAACNTTAACCCTGCACGACCCTTAAGCGAGTTCGGAGCCGATTCGAAGTGATAGTGGACTCACAGAACCAGGGGACACAATGGCTGGCTTTCAGGAAAACGTGGACGAAACAAATGAAGAGATACTGGCCTGGCAAGAAAGTAACTTCGATTTTCACAAATACATACCGTTATAAAAATTGAAATTGGCCAATTTAAACAGTTCATGAAAAACATATTTCTCTTCTTATTACATATATTATTTTATATACATAAATTTTTTTGTGAAAGACACACATTTAAATATGATGCAAAATTCACAAAAAATGTATGTCATACAAGGAGCAAAATTTGTCACGTCTAAATGGGACATATTCTGAATTGGACATATCCCAAATCAGAAGACATTCATCCAGGTTATAATACATCCATTTAATTAATTTCATTAAAAAATGTGACAAGACAATTTTTATCAGATTACTGATAAATGTCAATTTAATATATTTTTCTCTCGACTCTATTTCGACTCGACCTCTTTTACTAAATTAAATACATCTATCGCAGTGAATTGTTCATCACCTTCTACGTTCTGTGTTAATTAACTTCCAGCTGCCAATTAATTGTGTTTCGTTCCCTTTTAATTTTATTGTACGTACGTACATGGCGACTCGTTCAAGAAATGGTCAAATGCATATTCAGTTTCGAGTGGAGAGACGGAGAACGAAACGAAGTCCGGGACGATATTTCTCCGCGAACCGGGATGAAATCAGGTATATGCAGAGAGTATAGATAGACGAGCGGGGGTGGTACACTGATATATATCTACGGAGGGTGTCCGTTATTGGTTGTAAAAACGGCCGAGCCATCTGTCCGCGATATGAGACCTCGCCGCGCCCTAAAAATCCACTCCTGAGCCCCTTCGACGACAGTAATAAGTCACACGGTTTTAACCCCTGTAACCTGTACCGTTTCCACCACTGAAATCTGAATGATAAAAATCTAACGCCACCGAATCTACTTTCCACGATGAAATACTCCCACGCAGCACGGGATGATGGAACACTGTCCATTTGTTAAAGAGAAATTATTATTCATAGAATTTCATAATATTTTCCGGCTGATTTAAAGAATAAATTCTTTAGCTCAAACTTCCGGACATAGAAGATAAAGATCCTTCAAATATAAAAGACATGAAGAAAGGAAACAGAAGCTTTCTAAATACAAATATGAGAATAGAAGTTCTCCAAATGTAAAGAATAAATTCTTGAGCGCAAACTTCCAGATATACAAAATAAAAGTCTCCCAAATATAAAAGATACAAACAAAAAAATGCAAGCTTTCCAAATATAAAAAACAGCATAGAAATTCTCCAAGTCTAAAAAAATATAATAATTGTGTGACGAATTACGAAATTGCCAATTAAAATTGAGGATCCTTCTTCATACGACGAAGCATTCTACTAGAACTGAGAGCATAAATCAGTATCTGCATTTTTTCTTTTCTCGCGCTTTCTGGAATTGTGTTGCAGAAAGGGGTTCGGGTTGAAAAACGAAAATTTGCTCTGGGGAAGGCGAAGGGGTTTACGGTACGGGTCTCTCTTTAACCGAAAGTATACGGCACTGTTTCTCTTGTGGCAGCTGGCTCGCATGGTAGAGCAGCACTAAACTCGAGGCTCGCGGACGACCCTATCGGGCGGCCGCCTTATTTTTAATAAAAACTCCACGGTCTAAGCGAGATTAAAAAATTCGTGCCGGCACCACTCAATGGCCTCGTAACTTAAAATTAAGAAAATTAGAGCCTCCCCCTACCGACGCTTCCAGCCCCCATGCATCATCGGGACCTGATCAAATTTCTCCTCACAATTGATTTTTTTGGCTAAACTTTGTCGAACATTTTATAGAAAATGTTTGGGCATTGAATGTATCGAGCAATTCTTGAAGTAGATCATTCTTTTCGTTAAATATGATTTCTTTGGTCTTCCTTTTTGCCATTTACATGAAGTGGGTTGATTTTTTTTCGAAATGCCCTTATTTCAAGCTACTTTTATATCTATCCGTATTCGATTTTCCGCGCCATCAATTTATCGCAACGCATCTCCTCCGGGTAGGAACTTTTTCAATATTAACTCCATCAGCGCGCGGACAATGAAAGCGAGAAAGAGTGATTTTCAACGCGGAATCTTTCCGATATCTCATTATACATCCCGGCGACGAGTCCTCGAAAGACAGGTCCTCCTCTCGCCCGTCCGCCGAGCCTAGACGAACTTGACGCAATCGATCGTGAAATCCTCGAATATTAATGGAAATTAATTCGTCCCGATTAATTTCTCTTTCTGAGGAGCGGACGCCGCCGCGGCCCGGTATCGATATCGATTCGCAATTACACACCCGATTACTTACGCCCGGCAACACGGAAAATTGATAGAAATTCATTCGGAAATCAGATTTTGCGAAATCAAGAGACGATCGGATACAATCGACCGATCAGAGCAGAAGTATTTCGCTCCTCCTCTCATATTTATTGTCTGCGGTTTTTTTATGAAAAATTAAACATTTACAAGTTCGTTTTACTCTTTCGAAATAATACTTTCATATTTTATTTCCTATATATCCCGCGATATTTTATGAGAAATGAAATTTTTTCATCGTTCATTAATTTTGTTTTTTATTGAATTATTATTAATTGTTTGTTGAGTTAAAGAACACTCACCCGAAATTCCGTCGTAGGTCCACCATTCCTCCCAGCTGGCTTTGGACTCTGGAAAACGAAGAAACTATTATGAAATTATGCAATACGATTTCTTTTCAACATTTATTATTAGCAATTAAAATATTTATCAGAAGGCATATTTTTTTAAGGATGTTGGATTCACAAATTCTTCAGCCAACTTTCAGTACGCTAGTAGAATTTCTCAAGCCCGAAGTGCATCGATCAACCGAACTTCCCAGCGCCGAGAGAAAGATGATCGATCAATCGATCGGTGGAAGTGATTGGGAATCGAAGCGGTAAAAATGTTTCCAGCGGAAATGGAAAGAAGAAAGTTTTGTTCCGCGGAGCAAAATAACAAACAGTATTTTATAATTCAATAGCAAGTGGGGAGAGAGAGAGGGAGAGAGAGAGAGAGGGAGCAGAGATGGATACGGTATCGAGTAACTATAAAATGTTTAAACTTGGCACTCGACGGTCGGGTCCACGAGGGACGAAATAACCGAAGGATTTCGAGGCGCAATGAAATTTCGAAAACCCCCCGCTGAAAAAGCGAGATACGATTCCTAAACACAGAGAAGAGAGCCGGGTCGTCGAACCCTATAAAAACCCTCCATCAAACTCCATTTCAATAAAAAAAAAACCCCTAACACCCTTTCATACACTTCGGCGCGAAACTGCATAGAAAAATTTCATATAAAAGTCCGCGCATCCGAATCGAATAGGAAGGAGCTCGAGAAGCCGAGTAAACAGTCGCGCATTCTCATAATTGAATTCTCATTCCGCGAGGGATACTTCGTCTTTCGCATTACCGCTTGGTCCCTTCCATATTCATTACCCTTTTTTCCGAGGCCCAAGGGTTCATCGTTTTTCCGTATGCAAATCGGCAGGGGCCGGGGCTCCGATCCCACCCTCCGGTCCGCGGCGAACGTTTTAATGCCCTAAGCGTATCGAATAGTTCGAGATTCTCCCCCGAACAATTATTGCTTCGAGCCCCTCGGCTTTCGACCCTCGTCCACGCCCGCACGTCAAGCCCGCTTCTCTCTTACTCATTCGCCTGGCCCGTTTCCCTCCCGGTCCGACCGAAACGACGAGACCCATCCCATCCCAGACTACGGTGACCTATATTCGATTATCTGGACGCATGCCATCCGGCCCCGCACGCCGCCAAACTAATTGCCTCAAATTGGAAAACTTTCTCGGCCTGTCCCAATCCCCGTCTCTTTCTCTCCATTGTCAATCTCTCCGTCTCCGCGCCCCGCGTCCCACCGCGGTCCACGACCGTTCACCGTTTCCCCTAATCTACGATACGATTTCGCCTATAGAGGCGCGAGCCACTCATTCACTTTCATTTTTTACCAAATTCGATGCTGTTCTCAGAAAATAGGAACGTAAACGTCCTTTCATCTCGGATTAGAACAAATTACAATTTGTATTAGGACAATTTTTGTATTAGAACAAATTACAATCTGTATTAGAACAATTTTTGTATTAGAACAAATTAGAATCTGTATTAGAACAATTTCTTTATTAGAATAAATTGGAAGCTGTATTAGAACAATTTTATAGTAGAATAAATTACGATTCATATTAGGACAATTCTGTATTAGAAAAAATTACGACCTGTATTAGGACAATTCTGTATTAGAACAAATTACAATCTTTATTAAAAGAATTCTACATTAGGGAGAATAAATTCCAATCCGCATTAGAATAATTCTGCATTAAAACAAACTACAGTATGTCCCGAAAATGACACGTAGTCAATTTTTACCGATTGAAAGGTTAAAAGATAAGAAAAAAAAGTAGCGGGAAATATATAATTGGCCGGAATTGCGTAGCCGAAAGCGGTAGTGGCTCTTTGCGAGCGTTGTTTAAGCAGCGGCGTAATGAGCACTGTTAAACATTGAACGCGAAACGAAGCGCTGTGGCCTGTTTGACGAGGGGAACAAGGAAACGCTCGTTGATAAAGCGCGCGCCAAGCATTTCCATCGGAGTTGACGCGTGTTCGAAGCACGAGAACAAGGGTAACCGGCGCGGAGAGGAAGAGGCGAGCGAAATAGAAAAAGTAGAAGCAAGGGGAAAGGAGAGGGAGAGGAAGTCGAACGACGAGAATGGAGATGACTTCTTTTCTGTTTCCCCGTAGTAATTTCACTCCCGTTACTTTTTCCTGCTTTAACGTATACCCGAAGCTGCTCGTAATTCTCTACTCTAAAAAAGAACACGTCGTGTTTCGCAAAAAACTTCCGATTTTTTATGAGACAGATTAGAATTCATAAATAATTTCCCATGTCAATGTAGAAAATCAGATATAAACAGAAATTTCTTCTGTATTTTAAAAAGCATAATATGCACTTCGCTTTTGATATTTTCTGTGCCTTTGGAAATGGAATTTTTTATACTTTCTGTATTTTTCAATAGATGCATAAAATTCGCAGCGTAATTATTATATTTCGTTACACGTCACGTATGTTATGTCAGTTTTATATTTAACGTTCGCTCAGTTTCGTTAATCACGGGTAGTAGCCAATGGGTTTTACGAAGCCGTGTATAAATAAATTACCCCTTAACGAGGTTGCTCGGTGGTCGAATTAATTTCAGATTGAAACAAGATTGAACTAATTTCTTCGTAACTATCGCGAACGCTTAGTCCACGCAATATCGCAATACCGTGAACTTCCGTGGCAAGTGGCCCGAGACAGAGCTCCGGGGATTTCGAAGGGTATTATCTCGTTCCATCAAATTTACTAGCCAGTTTCCCGCACTTAAGTACACTTTCCGATTCGCAAAATTGCCTGCCGGTTCCGAGAAAAATCCGAAAGCGTCTCGACGCGAGAACCGTCAACCTTCTCCTCCTCGACGCAAGCATTAGCTCTGCGATAAGTAACGGAGGAATGGATCGGAGGATTCGAAAGGGAAACACAATCCACTCGATAAACAGCATCCCGTTACTCGGCTTCCATTTTCCCGTTCGTCATCCTTCAAACAACTTACACCGGGCTCCCTTTGGCGGCCGCCCACTGACCGCCCGCCCAGAACCGAATCGGCTCCCATCGAAAGGAAACGTAAATACACTTAAAACCCACTTCGGGCTGGAAAGCGGGTTAATCGCGCCGTGACCTATGACCGACCGGATCTCCCATCCGCGTATCGCTCTTCCTACATCCGGTCCGCGGTGAATCACTGCGAAAATAANCTCAAATTTACTAGCCAGTTTCCCGCACTTAAGTACACTTTCCGATTCGCAAAATTGTCTGCCGGCTCCGAGAAAAATCAGAAAGCGTCTCGACGCGAGAACCGTCAACCTTCTCCTCCTCGACGCAAGCATTAGCTCTGCGGTAAGTAACGGAGGAATGGATCGGAGGATTCGAAAGGGAAACACAATCCACTCGATAAACAGCATCCCGTTACTCGGCTTCCATTTTCCCGTTCGTCATCCTTCAAACAACTTACACCGGGCACCCTTTGGCGGCCGCCCACTGACCGCCCGCCCAGAACCGAATCGGCTCCCATCGAAAGGAAACGTAAATACACTTAAAACCCACTTCGGGCTGGAAAGCGGGTTAATCGCGCCGTGACCTATGACCGACCGGATCTCCCATCCGCGTATCGCTCTTCCTACATCCGGTCCGCGGTGAATCACTGCGAAAATAAACGTCTGACGGTGGAAAGCGTCGGCGGAGCGGGCCGGATCCAGGTCAGGAATCAATAATTCCCGCGACTCGCGCCGCGCTATAATTATGATTAACCGAAATTTCTATATTCAACGTGGCAGCCGAGAGGAGGGCCGCTCCCATTTCCTCGCAACCCTGCAGACGTTGTTAACTTTAATGGCGAAATTATGGTTGGATTAAACGCGCACAGTTGAGTCTGTTTCACGCCCCATTCATTTCCAAATCCTAAAATATCTGCTCCTGTTTGCTTTCGCGTCAATTATCAGTGGACTGCGAATTTTCGTACGAAATGAAATATTAAAAAAATTGGTATTTTATTTACCATGTAAACATTGTAGGCACTCATTTTTTTATACTCTATATATTTTTTAACATTGCAAATATTCTTTATATTCCACTACCAATAACAATTTTTCTTTTTAATTGTCTAGCTTATCACTGTTTCATTTAAGATTTTTAATTTCATTTAAGAATTTCAATCTTGTTATTAATAAATTCTATAATATTCAGGCCAAGTATTTTATTACATATCAAATCAGATTTTTAATCTGGTATAACAATTGCAATCTTGTTATAATTAATCGATTGCATGCATAATGCTAGGATCATGTATTTACCACGTGAATTCGTGCTGGCGGTGAGCTACGACTCAATTCTTTGAGAGTTCCACTGTTTTAAACTCCGAGCATTCTAATTCAAGTGTTATTCGTTCAGCCGTGATAAGGTGTGCGGATTGTGAAATTGCCACACCTGTTGTCGGCTGGAGCGTGTTCAAGAGTGTGTCACTTCGACGACTGCGTACCACCACGTTGTTGACCTCGTTCGAGGCTTTTCTTCAACACCTCGCCGAGAAGTAGGGAAGTTTTGATGAGAGGCTTGCGAGCCTTCCGTCTAAGTGTTTCAGGGATTGATTGTTCAAGTATTTTTAAAAACTTGACTGGGTCAGAAAAAACTAATTAATCAATTTTTCTATCTGCTCTGTATATAGTATGATTGTTATGATAGAAGTATAATAATCATATATTCCTAAGAATCATTGATACAAAGAATAATCTTCACATAATTATTCAACTCTATTTTTAAAAACTTGGCTGGACGAGTAAACAATCTAATTAATCAATTATTTTACCTACTCTCCATACAGCAATACAGATTGTTATAATAAAAATGAAATAACTATAGATTTTAAAAATAATCGAATAAAAATGATGTAAAGAATTCTCACAATGAATTACGTGAATTTAACCAAAATCGGCGAAGGGAAATCTGGCTTATTAGCAGCGTGCTCGAAATTGCCACTCGAAATCGAAGTTCGCGGAACGAAAACACGAAACGGCGCGAGGTTAACGCATCGAGCCGGTTAACAGAGGGTGGCTAGCTCGATTTCAACTCGGGGCCCGTGCGTTCCACATCGCGTGACTTTTCCACGTTTTAACCAGGGATTCGCTGAAATAGCACCGGCAGCTGTTTCATCAATACCGGCGATGATAATAACGTATCAGTCCGCAATAATTACGGAGCTACGTATCGTTCCACGAACACCGGTCACGACTCGGAAACTCCTCGTTGAAATACGACGGGCGACTCGCATCTATTCCGTATTTTTTTTTTCCTAGCAGTATCGCGCGCGGCCGTAAAACAGATATTCTTTTATGCCGGGAACTGACTGCGTAACTCAAAGTTACGCTCCTCGTTTCCTTCGTTTCCGGGAACGCGTCTCGGTCGCAGGAAACATCGGCATACGTACAATTTCTGTTTTAGTATTTTTATATTGGTTCAAGAATACAATAATAAATGATCATTGTCATTGTTCTTATGTAATCGTGAATAGAGACCGTTGAAGTCGGAAAATTTATAGCAGTAAAAGGATTACGTCCATTTTTCTAACTCGCTAATTTGTAAATTGCATTTTTCCCGTTCGGCGAGCGATTTAAATATTTCTCGCGGCACGAAGCTATTCATTTCCCCGGCGGCCGGGAGGCTGCCAAGTCAGTTGTTTAATTATGATGGTAGTCGAAAGGAAGGTCGGCCGCGGAACGGGAAAATCGAGCGGGGCGTCTGGGAAAGAAGTTCTGAAAAGGATGGACAGAACACGGTTGGCCCCGGCTACTCGAGTTAATGCGATTCCGCGACTTTTCCTCGCGCCTCTTTCAACGGACGCCTCGAACCAACACTTTAACTCAGCCTCTTTAACAGACTCGGAACGTAATCAGCCGGAAGCTCGTACGCTTTACCTGACGGCTCATAACGTCAGTTCCTATATAAGATCGACAAGTTAAATTATTTTTCCACGTTCTCAGTTCGAAGATTCTCCTCCGAGATATATACAGGGTGTTCCAGAAAAACTGATGCTGCGGGTGTTTCTATTTATTAGTTATATTTTTAGGATGCAAAATGAGCCATAGTTATTTAATTATTAATGAAAAATACTAAGGAAGCTAATTGTAGCTACGAACAAGATAAAGAACGGGGGAAAGGGTTGGCCTTAGGAAAAACGCAGGTGCGCCAGGCAAGGAGGAAATGAAAATAATTTCAGGACGGCCGACTCGTATATTACCGTCGCAATATCCAGCGAGTTTTCTTAATCCAGACTTAAACTTATCCGCGTCGCGACGCCGCGAATTAAACTACTAGGCGCTGTCCACGGCGGTAACCCGTCGCCTTTATCCCGTAATCCGGGCCAATAAAAAATTTCCCAATACCCTCTTCAATCTTCTTTTAGCCACTTCAGGCGGAATCACCAAACGAGGCCTCGACAAAAGCGTCCCCGGCTGCAGCCGCCCATTCGAGAAATCGAAAGTGTACACAGCTGGCGAGTGCACTTCTCCAATCAGGCTTTTTCGACTTTTAGCAAATCGTCGCAATTGTCGCGCGGACAATCGATCGAGAAATCGTTTCGCGTTCCATTATCCCAAACGGTTTTCCCACGGCCCGGGAGTTGCCCGGGGAAGGAGTTTCTTTTCTATGGAACGTGTCGGCGGCCGGCGCCCTTAGGCTTCCGGGAATAATTATACCAGGCGAGTTTTCAATAATGCATAGCGCACGCCTACGCGGACCTCGAGGTGTTGGATTATTGGAGCGGAAGGGAACGTTGATGGCTTACAGCTTAATAATTCGCGCAGTTTCAATAAGGGAGGGCGAAGGGTTCGACGAAATGAGCGATGGATCATAGATAATGAATTACCTATGAACGAGAGGAATTTGTGAAACCGTCAAAAAATTTAATATATTCTTGTATCTATACTTTGCTTTCCAATAATTTCTTTAAAAAATAATTCAGATAGACATTAGCCCGGCAATTTTCCAGCAAATTTTCGACAAATTATAAATGTATTTATTCAAATAGAATTTGCTGCAAATTGTTTCTAATTTTTAATAAACTCCATTTTAAAAGCTGTCTTTTTTATTTAAACACTATATTTTAAAAACTGTTTACATTTCATGACGATCGTAAAAGTCTATTTAGGAATATACTTGTCTAGGTAACTCTATAATTTTTTTAATTTGAGACAATTGAAAATAGAACTTGGTTCACATTTTCTAGTTTTATACATAAAACATCTAAATTTATATAATTACATTTGGAATTCTATAATTCTAAAAATGCTAGCGAAGCGACAACGAAGATATTCGAGTGATCTAACATTTTAGATAAAGAATTCGATTAAAAGAAAAAATCCGATAGCTTACAATTGAACTGGGGAACGGGATTAGGGTTGCGAAGGGATTTGAAGAACGCGATCCGAGATCGCTGCGTACAACGGGAATTAATTTAACGCGAGGGAAAGTGAACACGTGGCCCGGGCGGCGCTTAAACCGGCGACGGGGTAAAATTGAATCGAAAGTCGTCCGCCGCTGGCAGCGGGGCGGCAGGAGCGAAAAGAAAAACGGGTTGTAGGTTCACCGGATGGGACGCCGAATTAAAAGTCGGCTGCGCTTCGATAATTTAAGTAAATATCCCGCGATACAAATGAAAAGCACGTGAGTCTGATACCGATTAAACACGATATCGATCGGTCGCGCCGCGGCCACCGAAATTACAGTCCACCGTCGCTCCACCCCTCGTTAACCCCCCNTTTCAATAAGGGAGGGCGAAGGGTTCGACGAAATGAACGATGGATCATAGATAATGAATTACCTATGAACGAGAGGAATTTGTGAAACCGTCAAAAAATTTAATATATTCTTGTATCTATACTTTGCTTTCCAAAAATTTCTTTAAAAAATAATTCAAATAGACATTATCCAGCAAATTTTCGACAAATTATAAATGTATTTATTCAAATAGAATTT
>SMSR01015965.1:0-77385 GCA_019453355.1 Ceratina japonica | reverse complement strand
ATATAAACACTGCATCTTTCAGCAGTAGATAACCTCCGTTATTAACATGTATGCCGTATGCTAGTCAAGCAAGCTCTCCTTTTCTATAACTTGCATTTGACTTGCTATGTACCAGATGAACCTCCTTAAGTAATAATGCAGGTAAACGTAATCGATCGAGTGACCGGTGACAGCACTAACAGAGAAGACAGTCGCGTTTGATCGACGATAGGAGCGACGGGGATATAGCGAATCGGATCAGCGAGCAACGCGGCGGGCCGCGAGCGAGCAATTACAGATTTGGTAATTCGCGCAAACGAGCGACGACGAGCGGGCGGGCGCGACAAAGCTCGGGCTGGGAAAATGATAAAAACATAAACACAAACCATAATCGCGTTGCAATGGGCACGGGGCGGCTGGCTTCGCGGGAATTACATCAAATTGCAGGTGGAACGGGATTTCACGGAAGAGGGTGGCGGCAGCCTTTGTGGCCGGCGCATTCGTTTCCATGTAATTAGAAGTGCGATGTGTGGTTACGTTGAAATTTTGAACAACCGCCGCCACTCGTCCGCCGGACGAGGAATTTACAGGCACCGATGCAACTGACGCGCGCTCGTCCGTCCGTTCGTTCGTTCGTTGCGTGAGACTGTTTATCGTTCATCCGATTAAATACACGCGAGCGGTAGATCCGCCGCCGCGCCGTTGCGGAACGCACTCGGATTATTATCCGCAAATAATCGCTACCGGCTTCTGATTGTTGCTGACTTCGCGAGATTGCGTTATCGATCGTCCCTTGCTTCCCGATCGGATCCCGGCCTACACGTGTTAATTAGCAATGGGGAGGCAGCGAGAGGACGAAAAATAGGTGAGAAGTTTGTTCAAGGCGATATTTGACGTGGGAGATTGGGTCAAGGGAAAGAAGGAACTACGAGGTGTGGGAGAGAAATGTATACCAACGTCGTACAATTCAGAACCGAAGATGTAATGCTACTCAGGAGGAGAATTTTAGGGAACGAGTCAAGCTTAATAATAAATAAGGATTAGATTGAAGGAAATGAGACAGAAAGGGAGTTTTGCTTTTTTAATTTTGTTTCTTTTATGTTTTTTTGCGATCATTTGTATTTATGATTAATTCGATACTTCATGTTTATTAAAATTTATGTGATTTTGCACAGAAATTCGATAAAGTAATTCGAGTTATTTTAATTTTAGTTGAATGAGTGTAATGTGCGGGATATGGAGAAGCGAATAATTAAATTTCATCTCTAGTCTAATTAAATTTCACCTGCATATAAAAGATAATAATAATATTTTAGTATTACTATTTTTTTTTTAATGTAAAGATTTGTCTTACTCATTCCATTGAATTAAACACGAGCTGCAATTTAATCAAACATCTTCCAGTTGGATCTGCGTCGTAATTCGACATGATGTTTTCTGTATCGTGTGCATTAATAGCTCGTCTGATCGTAGAACGACTCATTTCACTGACGCGTTCAAGTGTGCGTCGGCGGCGGAGAATCATCAGCCCGTCCTCCCCCGCTCCCGCAGGGATTATTGGATTAAATGCACTCGAGTAACCGATCGTGTAGACGACAAACGTTCACGGGTCGAGTTTGTCATCCGCAAATAGTCACGCGACCCTCCCGACTGTCATGATAACTCAAACACGGTGACAAGTTGAAGGCGAAGCACACTCGAGGCACGCGGTGAAATTCATATCGTCGGACCCGCGCGCGCTTTTAGAGTAATGGGCGATGATACTTCTGCGTATGGATTATCGGGTACTTCCGGCAAAGAATCCTCCAACCCCGTCACGCCACAGCTACTATCGTAATAATATTCCACGCTCCCGGCAAATTGATTGAATAATTCTTAATCCACTTTATGCGTTTCATAATTCGTCTTCAGAGTCTCTCAAACTTTCACGTTTCTATGGAAATATCAATATTCTTAATAAAATTCTGGATTTCTCTCAGTTACTTCACAATATAAAATTCCTTAGGGATAAACAAGTCACGTGAAACATGAGGTAAAAAATGTACATTGAATTACAGTAATAATGCAATTATAAAATTGTTCTGATTTTCATTCGGTTTTAATTGAAATGTTTTTATCACATTCGTGTAATTCTTGTGATTAAAATGATACCATGACATTGATTGATACATGAAAAATGCTAATAATTAATTTTCTATTTAAATACAGTAAATCTCCCAAATTTTATTCACTGGCTTTTCTTCCATAATTTCATAATGAAGTGAATAAAAATGATGACAGGAACAGAAAATTGAACATTTCCCACACATGTATTGTCGTATTGAAATTATATTCAAATAATTATGAAAATATGATACGAAAATAACAAAATTTATCTTCAAATAAAAATCGAACATTGTCCTTATAAAATTGATAATATTTCACACAGATATTTGATCCTAGATTGTATTACATTGATGAAAATTCAGACAAAATTTGTATCGAAATAAAATATAGAACAATTCTACTCTTAGGAATATACGATTTTCACATTTACCAAAGATATACTATGATATAAAAGTTTTATTATTTTTGGAATCTACCGTCGAAAGTGAATAGCTTACAGATGGCCAACAAAAGAGCCGTCGGGGGGGATAATAACAAAGACTCGTAGCGATTCGCGTAACGCATACGATTTCGTAGCGGATGCTTGTCCGGCTCTGATGGCTTATTCGAGTGTACAGAATCCAATAACGTTAGCGTGGAGGCTAACAATTCCCCGGTGGACGACGCGTACGTGACGAGCCGGTCCGATTCGAGTCGCGTATCGACAGCGTTTAACAGTGCTCTCACGAACTTAACTACTCATACGCCGCGTTATGTTTTTCTATGTACCGGACGCGCGGCCCCGGCCCGTTACAAAACCGGCCAAAAATCGGCGATCCCGCGAATATTTGACCAGCCAGTGACTCCGCTCTCACGTCAACCCGGCGAACGCGAAACAAAATACGCGAATAGCGAACGCGAGTGGAATTACGATGAACCTCGGATCGCGATATTTCGCCGTAATAGCCCCGTGCGTTTGTTACGAAATCGTCGGTCAGAAATCGCAGCGACGTAATAAGTAATCCCGGTCGATCGGCCGATCCGTGATAAAACAATTTTCCGACCGCGTGGCTCCTGGAGAAGCCGCCTTTGGCGCACGTGCACTTAAGTCGCGGCAGCAATTTCAGTTGGGAACCTAGCCGGAAGTACGAACAACGGGATAAAGGAAAGGGCGGTAGAAAAAAAAAAAAAATAAGCGGAGAGGAAAGTTTCTCGCGCCGATGCCGATGCACGCGTGGCGAACGAGTGCCGGGAGTATCGCGTGACCACGGACAACAATCGCAGTTCCATTTAGACGTCCGTCCGCATTAGAGAGTGTATTTAATCCAATAATGCCGACTGGACCAGCGGGCAATTCCCTCGTTTGCACGCATATGCATCCATTTCCCGTGGAAACCGGTTGCCCGGCCACCGCACGCTTGAGACACGCACAGCTGTTTGGGATGAGTTTACGTATTCAACGCGTGTTTATGTACATACAAGCACGACCCAACCCCTCTCTCTCTCACCCTCTCATTGTATTGTCTCTCTCTCTCTCTCGCACGCGCGCACCCGCGGTGCGCCGTGTGTACATGTATGTATATTTGCACGTCGGGAACGGCGCGCCGCGAGGCAGACCTTACAACGCTGCACGTTCGCCTACCCTCGCGGCTGTAACCCGGCGAAATATTATAATACGCGGTCCGACGCAGCCCCGCGTATTTTATTTACCCGGCGAGTGCATCGTTACAGACGTTCACGAAGCGGCTATTGAAAAAATTCAAAAGAATTGCGATCGAAACCGTTTCTATTGTTTTTTTAATTATAAAAGGTAGATCTCGTTCCAATTACATCATGAAATTCCATTGTGAAATTAAATTACCAAATTGATTGAATGTATCTATTCAGATTCCAATTACATTTTTAATTGCACACTGAGAAAAACTAAGCCACAAAATTTTAGCAATATTTATTGTTTATTTGAGTTAAAATTACTATATTTGAATAGTAATCTTGAAACATGTTTGGATTTAATTAATGATTGCTAAACTTTAAGGAAAAATTCGTCTGTATGCTTACTATAATTTTTATTTATTTAACTCAAAGGAAATTACCGAATTATATAATAAAATCTTTAATCTATATATGAAATAATATAAATCGCGTGTAGTAATATAAAGTAAAGTAATATAAGGAGAATGTAGAAACTGAATATTAGAAATTACTTACCAGGAATAGCAAGAATTAGAACTGGATAGTAATTATTATTACTGTGTAGAAATTACTATATAGATTTTGTAATAAATACAGAAGGAACGTATTTATTACTCAAAGAAAGTATTTTTTTGGCAGTATATTTCAATTTTTGCCAATCTTCAGACCACCGTTCTCTCAGTGCAGTAAAAGAATTTACAAGACTGCCATTTCATTTAGTTTGTCTTACAATTTCAATGGGAAATGAAATTATCGATTGATTGGGATCGAAAATGATGTGTTAACACCGAGGTATGATCGTATTTGCCACGTTCCTTGCCAGATTGACTTAACATCAGCCGCCGCCACTGCCTAAGCCGAACGTGCTTAGCACGAGAATCTCGATGTCTGACTAGCGGCTGACATATACTACTTACTACGTGCGCAGACCTCGGCTTATATGAAATACGCGGAAACACGGCGACGATGTTTTATTTGATTATCCGAACGAAATGCTCAGTGTTTCATCAATGATTTCTATTAGGCAGGGTAATGGGCGTAACATCGTTTGAACTGTCGGGCAAATTATTAGCCGTGTATCTCCTAAGCCCTTTAACATATCAACCGTGACACGCTAAAGGAGATGCATGCAGTTGGCATGATCAGCTTGTAACTATGTAATTCGCCTCCTATTACATGATTATGTGCGTAATAATAGTCATATTACGTATCAAGTCTGTTGGAAAATTGCTTCAAGTATCAATTAATATATTGTATAAGTGATTAAATATTGTATTATTCGTTATAGGAAATCATGACACTACTGTATAAGTCAGTGATGGATATTGAATCAATTTACTGAGATGCAATGTCAATTGGTGTATGAATTATTGTATTAAATGTTAAACCAGTCGTTATATGAAAGATTCTATCAATTATTGTATCAGTGAATGATGGACTATGAACAATGATTTTCAGGCATCTGTTTGAGATGCACTATTAGTATATGTATTATTGTAGCAATCATTATGCAAAGCATTGTATCAATTACTATATCAACAATCAAAGAAAACATTATAAAAAACATTGCCNGGTGTATGAATTATTGTATTAAATGTTAAACCAGTCGTTATATGAAAGACTCTATCAATTATTGTATCAGTGAATGATGGACTATGAACAATGTTTTTCAGGCATCTGTTTGAGATGCACTATTAGTATATGTATTATTGTAGCAATCATTATACAAAGCATTGTACCAATTACTATATCAACAATCAAAGAAAACATTATAAAAAATATTGTCTAAACATTTTTCTACCTCAGAGGGAAAGTTCTAATACACGAAGAAACGAGAACGAATAAAAAAATCAGTAAATGAAATTATGGTACGTAAATGATCCCTGGTCTCGCGGGGGCAATTACAAATGACAAGCGCGGTTTCGTTGCGGCCGGTCGTTTGTCTCGACGATCGGATACTCGACTGTATTTAATCCAATAATGCCAACGGGATCGGGCGACAATACCCTCGTTGACGGGTTGCGTTTGCATATGCCTTTATTTCCGTTTACCCTACCCAAACCCCTGGCATCCCCCGCCGCTTATACGAGTGCGTACGAGTGGTTCCGTCTGCCGAGTTTGCGCGTTATGCGTCCGCCACCCCAGTCCACGTTCTCGCCTACGCGAACCAGCTTCCGTCCCC
This sequence comes from Ceratina japonica, assembly GCA_019453355.1. Classification (NCBI taxonomy): domain Eukaryota; kingdom Metazoa; phylum Arthropoda; class Insecta; order Hymenoptera; family Apidae; genus Ceratina; species Ceratina japonica. Next base: position 71,447 of record SMSR01015965.1, on the reverse strand, counting down.
GCATACGGGGTGTCCGAATTTCAACCCTTTCCTCAAAACATCATTAAAGAACAAGACATTTTACTGTATAATTTATAAAATAGAAATTCTTATAAAAGAAGCTTTTTTAGTAACGATTTAAGGTGGTTCATCTGGTACATAGCAAGTCAAATGCAAGTTACAGAAAAGGGGAGGTTGCTTGACTAGCGTACATATTAATAACGGAGGTTATCTACTGCTGAGAGATGCAGATTTCGTTTGTTGTGTTTATATATTTCTCGATTCATAGTCACCCAATCTAGCTAAATTTGCAATTAAAATATTCGTTAAATGTTTCTCTTTAATATGACATAAGTTTCATTCAAAACTGTCTGTCAATACCTAATAAATTAGCGATAGAAGTCTGGGAAATCGTTCTTTTCCATATGACTGCATGTAAAATTGTAAGAAATATTTATATTAATATCTCATCGTTAAGGTATCCAAATGACTTAAAAGAATTTTTGAGGTATCCTGGTATACTGTTATAGACTATCAAATTTTTTTTTAAGATCTATCTGTTAATTGTTTAACCAGGTGAACCTCCTTAATAAAAGAATAATAATTTCTTATGATTACATCGTTATACATACATCTGCGAATAAATTGTAGTATTCTATGTCTGACGTCATCGTATATATCGTCTATCTGTTAATTCCTTAACCGTATGAAGCTCCTTAATTATAATTTTCTTTCTCTGATTAATGAACTATGATATTTTTTTTTACATATTCGATATGCTCATAAATGAAAACTTGAAGTCTCCTATTTACGAAACAAGTTTCGAACTATTTCTCACAGGATTTCTAGACACCCGCCGCGTTTCTCTCCGCACGAGTGCGTGTACGTACATCGGGACCAAGCCGAGTATACCCATCCGGAATGTTTCGGGTTGCGATTTCTCCGGAATGTCGCCTGTAACCGTAATCCAGTCGGGGGCGGGAGAGGGTGGCGGCTCGAATTTGGGTCGCGCGATAAGGGTAATCCAAGAGGGTTTCGAAACGCCGGATAATTTCTGCCAGGACCTTGCACTCGCACCGCCTCGCGATCTCTACTCCGCGGGAGCCTGGCGATACCGATTCCGTATCGCCGAACGGACGAAACTATGTTTCCGATTCCGACCGTTGCCACCTTGTCTATGCCGTTTTCCGCCGAGAATAATTATTATCGGCGGCCATGAAGCGCAATACGCGGTCGCAGGATTATGGCAGGGTCCATCCAGGTAAACCAGGAATTTATACGAGTTTGCCCGACGAAATCCCGGCGATCTTACAAACATTCCTGTTTGATTAAAACAACTACAGAATTGCCGATTTAATAATTTCGCACGGCCTTTCAACGCGTCTGAATTAAGCGATTGGAATTTAAAAAGGGAGGTATTGATAATCCGTGGAAGCTGTGCGACCGGGGCGGCAGTGTGCGCGATTAAAAAAATAGGCGGGAAGATAGAATATTTGATAAATCACTGGGTACACTGGGCGAAAACCGCGCGGACCTAGAAACAACGGGGCGGACTTTAAAAGATTCAAAAACACGCGCACGCCGTTCGACGTGTACCATATTTCCCGGCGCTGTAAAAATATCAGAACGTCGAAGGAGGAAAATCCGGCGATGCACACTCGCTCGAGAAATTACACGCCAAGATTTATTCGATGTATCGAGCCCAGGGAGCGAAAGCAAATTCTTTTCAACCCCGTCAATATTACTCCTATTGTTACTTTAACGAGCATAACCCCTTAGAATGTACAATAAAACAAATCTAACAATAGACATAAAAAATACAATAAGACAAATCTAACAATAGATATATAAAATACTAACACTAGATGTAAAAAATAAAATAAATAATATTCTGTAAAATTAATTCATTTCACTTGAACTGAAAATAAATTTGAAGAAAAGGAACGGATGTCAATTATTCTTCGCGTCTTGCAAGATCTGCGAAAGGAACGAGACACTGTTGAAAGAATAAAATGAATAATTGATAAAGGAGCATCGTACGTTGAATCAGTAATTTAATTGGTTTTTGAAAACACAAGTCGGCGGTGTTGAATATTTCATTTGCTAAAATTACTGAACTGGGAATAAATACGAAAAAGATCGAAACCGATTTCCTGTCGGATTGAACGACCCGGCGCGGCGCTGAGAGAGAGAGAGAGAGAGAGAGAGAGAGTACGTAAGGCTTGTTCATCTCGGGCAATCTAAAAGCGGCAACTTTGAGGCGCGGCCTATACGTTAGCAGATGATTCAGAAGCGAGGGGATATAGCGCGAACGGCGGCGCACGTGAGAGACGTAATCTTTTCCTCGCTTCCAGCGGGACTTCGCGACTTCGCCCCGGCAGCGCGGAAATACCTGCGAGCCATGCAAATACCTGGCCCGAAATAAGGTCGCGCGACGTTATTTCCCGGCTCGCCTTTTTTCCCCCCTCGGCCCGGTTTCGCCGGTTCGGTATTCTGGCGCCGATAAATTCCGCCCGGATTCCCGGGAATCCGGCTTCTGCTCGCCGGCGCGACGCGACGACGGCTTCTGCTTAGTAAGGATAATAACGATAATAACCGATGATAATGGTCGCGCCCCATCCAGTTCGAAAGAGGGTCGCCCGGCGCCGACTCGCCTCGAATGGCTACAGGGAATCGAGGAGGGTCTTGAAAGGATGCACACAACTTCCCAACTCGGTTATTGCTCGTCGAATTCTTCGCCACCCCCCGCGCGTTCGACGCTGGAAATAATATTTCGTCCCGCGATCTCACCCCCAGAAGACCGTTGATCTCTTTCTTATTGTCGATTCACCGGCCCGGCCTCTTCCACCCCCGTCGGGCTTCTCTTTCCAGCCGCGCGATTCTCGCCTCTTCGTTCCTCGTTAATCGAGACTTCCAACTTTAGATTACGACGCCCGGGCTTCCGCGTGCCGGCCGACGAGAATTCAAAGGGCATTGTGTCGATAGTTGAAAACGGGACGAAGTGGGGGACCGAGAAAGAGTGGAAAAAAAAATATATAAGGAGGCCTCCCCCGCCGAGTTTATACCGACTACGCAGGAGACGGAGTTCACGCGTTTCCCTAGTTCTGAAAAATGGTCTCGCGGTGAATCTTGCGTGGCCAGGAACAGTCTGGCGAGTTTCGCGACCCGCGCTCCATTCACGGGTAACGTACGGTTATTTGAATTGGAAATGGCCGAGATACAATGCCGTGAAATGACGCGCGGAGATCAGATGCGGCCACATTTGTCCTTGTTTCGGCGCCGGATGCAAATGGATTTCGTGAAGTTTCGCGATAAGGCCGAGACGGCCGCGTACAGAAAAAATAATACGCGACTTCGTATGAATTTATTATATGGAAAAGCAGAGATAATCTGCGTTGACAGAAAAAAAGAGAGAGAGAGAGGAATCATATGGAATAAGAAAGGTATCACAAATTGTGTTTCCTAATTATTGTACAGTAAAAGAGATCAAACCAATAATACTCAGAGAAATAGAGAAGATTAACTCATAAACATTTACTAATGAGGGAAAGTTTCCAATTGGTGTGAAACCACAGTTCAACATGTTCAACTCTCAACAGCAGTAAATATGACGATTCAAGGTAAGTACCTAAAGGCTAAAAATACCCAAGGAATTTNTACGTAAGGCTTGTTCATCTCGGGCAATCTAAAAGCGGCAACTTTGAGGCGCGGCCTATACGTTAGCAGATGATTCAGAAGCGAGGGGATATAGCGCGAACGGCGGCGCACGTGAGAGACGTAATCTTTTCCTCGCTTCCAGCGGGACTTCGCGACTTCGCCCCGGCAGCGCGGAAATACCTGCGAGCCATGCAAATACCTGGCCCGAAATAAGGTCGCGCGACGTTATTTCCCGGCTCGCCTTTTTTCCCCCCTCGGCCCGGTTTCGCAGGTTCGGTATTCTGGCGCCGATAAATTCCGCCCGGATTCCCGGGAATCCGGCTTCTGCTCGCCGGCGCGACGCGACGACGGCTTCTGCTTAGTAAGGATAATAACGATAATAACCGATGATAATGGTCGCGCCCCATCCAGTTCGAAAGAGGGTCGCCCGGCGCCGACTCGCCTCGAATGGCTACAGGGAATCGAGGAGGGTCTTGAAAGGATGCACACAACTTCCCAACTCGGTTATTGCTCGTCGAATTCTTCGCCACCCCCCGCGCGTTCGACGCTGGAAATAATATTTCGTCCCGCGATCTCACCCCCAGAAGACCGTTGATCTCTTTCTTATTGTCGATTCACCGGCCCGGCCTCTTCCACCCCCGTCGGGCTTCTCTTTCCAGCCGCGCGATTCTCGCCTCTTCGTTCCTCGTTAATCGAGACTTCCAACTTTAGATTACGACGCCCGGGCTTCCGCGTGCCGGCCGACGAGAATTCAAAGGGCATTGTGTCGATAGTTGAAAACGGGACGAAGTGGGGGACCGAGAAAGAGTGGAAAAAAAAATATATAAGGAGGCCTCCCCCGCCGAGTTTATACCGACTACGCAGGAGACGGAGTTCACGCGTTTCCCTAGTTCTGAAAAATGGTCTCGCGGTGAATCTTGCGTGGCCAGGAACAGTCTGGCGAGTTTCGCGACCCGCGCTCCATTCACGGGTAACGTACGGTTATTTGAATTGGAAATGGCCGAGATACAATGCCGTGAAATGACGCGCGGAGATCAGATGCGGCCACATTTGTCCTTGTTTCGGCGCCGGATGCAAATGGATTTCGTGAAGTTTCGCGATAAGGCCGAGACGGCCGCGTACAGAAAAAATAATACGCGACTTCGTATGAATTTATTATATGGAAAAGCAGAGATAATCTGCGTTGACAGAAAAAAAGAGAGAGAGAGAGGAATCATATGGAATAAGAAAGGTATCACAAATTGTGTTTCCTAATTATTGTACAGTAAAAGAGATCAAACCAATAATACTCAGAGAAATAGAGAAGATTAACTCATAAACATTTACTAATGAGGGAAAGTTTCCAATTGGTGTGAAACCACAGTTCAACATGTTCAACTCTCAACAGCAGTAAATATGACGATTCAAGGTAAGTACCTAAAGGCTAAAAATACCCAAGGAATTTCAAGAAGTATTCGAGACAGAGCTTAATAGAAAAAATATTTTAGAATTTGTCACAATAATNAAAAAAAAAGAGGACAAAGAAAGAGGAAAATACGAGTGGGAATAAAAAAAAATAAAACCGGAGGAAAAATCGAATCAGCGGCATTCAACCCCGCGCGCGAATAAATAAGCTGCNTAGACGTATATTTATAATTTTCGATGTGACGGTAATTAAAGGAAATTAAAAAACAAGAATAATCTTCATTTTATGCAGAGTGAACTACGAATCATTGTCAGAAAATTTAGAAAATAATTTCTCTAAAATTCTAAAATTCTACAATTGACCGATTAAGCCTGATTCTACAATTGATCGAGAATATCTGCTCGAACGAGGCCGCTCGGTAGTTGGGAGCGTGAACCTATGCAGAATCTCAGGAGTACGTAACGCGAGAACAAATCTGCACTCTGTTACACACTCCGGAGACCTGCCGCCTCGCAATGCAATAAATTGGGGCTCTATCTCGGGCCGCGGATGCCCCGGTGCGCAAGGAAAAACAAATTTCTTGAGTCGATGGCCTGCATTTATAATGCGAACATTGTGGTTCTCCCTTTTTTTTTCTTACAAAAAGGAATATGTTTCCCCCTCGTATTTTACTCCTGATTTATTTATCACGGATAGATAGCGTTCAGTCTCTAGACGAGCATTGGAACTCTACCGAATTCTTGATACAATTAAAAGATAATAAATGAAAATGGTAGAAATAGGAAATGCATTGATTTTATGTATATTATATACTCATTATATACTCATTTTAAATAAATCTAATACGAGGTTCCAAATTCTTATGTCAAAAATAGATCCTGAACAAAGATGCACATTCGAATGGCACAAACTCATATTTTACACTATTTTTGCCTTATTGGTAATAGAGGAATCAATTTGAGAAATTTACAGACGAACGTTAGGCTCGCAGCCGCCTAGACGATAGATCAACGAATTAAAATGAACGGAGCTGGTGCAATGGAATTTACACAGCCGAAAGTGGGCACTAACGTAGCTATCATTGGATCAATAATGACGCCGATTCGAGCAATTACAGAGCGCAGACCGGGCGCAGGTTATGGGGACAAATCAGTCGGTCAATAATATTAGTTGATCGATTCATTCGGTTAACTATCGGCCGCGCGGCTAATCAGCTTCATCGATTACACGGGGACCGGATCGATCGTAGCCTGCACATGCAGCCGGGCCACATAACGCGCGAACCGTTGACGAGTTAGTTAGTTACAGTTTGATCGGCTGAATAATTGAAGGCAATTGGTTAAGGGACGCCGCACCGTTCTGTGATAAGTTAATCGATTCGCAATGCCGGTCTCTGTGCCGTTTGCGCGCCTCGCGCCAAGCGTGTGCAACGAGTTAAAACGAGTCGCCCCGCACGGATTCCACGGAGGTGAACGTTGAAATTCGCTGTCACTAAGGAATTCCCCGGGAACCATGTTAATTACGCGGCCACTCATACCCTTTCCGCTCGTTGTTTTCATTAACGTCAGAACCCGCCCCCCGCTATTAATTGCCGGCAATTTTCTCGTCTACGTCATAAACGAGCGCGCGTGTCCCGTTTCCCTTTTCCCTCCAAAATTTCTACCAGAGGTTTGATTCGATTCCTACTGTTTGCCGAGCAAAAGACTTGACGTATTAAAGCCAATTACTCGATAGGGAAATTGAATAAAAGAGCGACGCGCGGGTCTGCAGGTTTTGCGGGGGCGGAATTTAAGAGGTCGTTCTTTCGGCGGCGACGTATATCAGGCAACTTTTTAAAGAATGTCTATAAATCGAGGGTAAAGCGGGGAGACTCACGGCGGGCATCGAGTGCACATTTTACCCGGAGGCAGGAACACTTAAGTTTCATTCAACATACGAACGCATAAATTTCCCACCGGGTTCATTTTTCGGCATCATTAAACTCGGCGCGCGCCGCCGGTCGCACGGAAACCTCCCGCCGGTCGCTTCCTTTTTCAGTCTGCGGCCTTTCCGCCTTTAACGCCGGCCAAGAAAAAGTCACGGAAACACGCGATGCAGCCAGCCAGCTACTGCCGCTAAAGCGATTCTCGTACAACGGCGTAAAATACTGCGCGCGAAATTGTTGGCGAAACTATTCGCTTTACGCGAACGTATCCGGTAACTATGTCGCGCCTCAGCCCGATGTATCGGCTTATTCCCGCAACGTTCTCCTCGAGCCTCGTGCCATCTTCGCTTTTATCTATATTCTATACCGGATCTTCACGTGCTTCAACTGGTTGCACATTCGCGCTATGAATACACCCGATCAGGCTCGGGCAAATGTTTCAACAGGAAATGATGAAATATTGAAAGTAATCAATGAAGGGATTGAATTCTGTATTCCTTTTTTTAATTATGTATAAGGATTGCAGTTAGATATATTACATTTTACAGTAGCATCTTATTTATGCCTATTTTGTCTGAAACTCGTTCCGGCTATTTAGTGTTAATAATAATCATTAACATTTGTTTGATAATAAATATAGTATTTAGATACATTCTTTTATAATCTCTAAATTATTTATTAATAAAAGAATATATATATTATTTTATTATACATTGTATGTGAATATATTATTTTAAATTGTATTTAATAGTGATTGATCCAATTCAAGCATAGTGTCAAGTATAGTGACTGACAGGGCGTCTAATGTATTAATTAATTATCCTATGTAGAATTCAAGAGTAGTCCAAGTAACTAAATCACTGAACTTTAAAAATATTCAGGATTTTGTAAATGTACATTTTAGATCTCTTCGTTCTATTAGTGGGCAGTTGATGCTGGAATTGACTTCTAGATATTTTTATAGGTAACCTTTATCAGCGAAAATCAAACTTATAATTCATGAAACTATATAAATATTGGGAAACATGTGAAAACACACAGAATTTTTAGAAATTGCAGAACGTTTTGGAATAAAAATTTACCTCATCGCCTAATTGAAGAAAAAATATTCTCTCGTTTCTCATCCTTCTATTCTCCTTCTATTCTCATTCTATTCTCATCCTTAGTCGTCTTTATAATTATTCCTAATAACCTTTCTCTTTAAATTTAGTATATTTGTATTTAACGTAGAAACACGAAGAAAGAGTTTCGATTTGACAAAATCCAGGAATACCCGTTCGATGGAATGAACAATGAAAAAGCATCGCCCACGAGAAGTTTTGACCAACTGAATGGAATCGGCCAGGCCGAGTACACGTGGGGGTCGGAGGAGAAAAGGAGGGACGAGACTGTGAAGGGTGCAGGAGAAAGGAGGCCGAAACAGAGGGCGAGAGAAGGTTTAAGCCGGAGCTATCGACTGATGGTATGTAGTAGGATAGGATTAGTCGACCGCAGACTAAATTGGGTTTCCGTACAGTCGCCTGCAAATACTTCCCCGACAGGCAATCCACGGCCGGCGGCGGGTGGGCAGGGTAAGGGGGAACCGGCGGGGCAGGAACGAGGGCGGAGGCTACAGGATACAGGCTACGGTCGGATCGAAAAGAGAAATTATCCTCGGAGCTCTTTTTTCCAATTAGACGAAGCACCGGTATACTTCGCGCACGGTTAGATAGCTGCTATCCGGCTCGTAGAACGAGGACGTTTAGTCGTGTAGACAAAGGTGAGCGTGGGCGGAGGCGCAGTCTTTATGGCGTTAACCGGTAGTGCCAATTGTATCCCGGGCCTTCAGGCTAGATTGAATTTTCTCCCGCAGCCTTACCGCGACGGGGGCATTTTGATTAGCGGCGCTCCTTTGCAACAGACGCGGGATCGGACCATCCCGTCGCGAGACAGAAATAGAGGGAGAGTCTGGCTAATTCCGCAGAATTTTCGGCCGAAATTAGAGTTCAATCAGAGGAGCGAATGCGCGGCCTCGGACCCCCCGCGGTCTCGGCGTTCTTTCCGGGGACGGGAATTTATGGTAATTTTTGAGAAACGTTTGAGGCGGACGCGCACACGAGTTTCTCAATCGAGTTTCCCCCGCCGGAGGGAGGGCGCAAAATTACGGAATTCCAGTCGTTAGAGAAATTCGTTCCTAGCGAAACAGCGAAAATTCCAAGTAGCTCGCGGTCTGCCGACCGCCTCGACCCGGGAACAAACGGAATTAACTGCTTTTAACGAACCTATCGATTTTTCCACTTTCCGACCCCCCGTCCTCGCCCACGTATACACGTCTCCGAAGAAGCTCCCGTCTCTTCGACGATGTATGCTCGCTGGCAAATGAAACAACAAGTGATAAACTATTTCCTAAAATTCCTAACACTTCTAAACACGATCATTCGTTCCGCCGAGGACCAAAATTACTTGTGACGTCGATTAATCAAAAATATTTTACGAGGAGATTGTCTTGTGACAAGTTTGAAAAATATACGCGACCACTTGGGACGAGATTGCGCTTATCAATCGGGACACGGTTATCCAAGTTCAATTCGATGGGTCAATTTGGAAAATAGGGGGGGCAGGGTGTGGGGCAGCTGTAAATCCCGTCGCAAATGCAAACTAAATCACCGGTCCGCTGCCAGACGCTCGGCTGCAATTCTATACGCGCATAAATCCAGCGGGCATCACCGATATATAGTTTCGCTTTATACACACGCGTGCCGGATATCGTTTCTCGTAGACAGCCAGCCCGGGCTAGGCAGTACTTCGCAATCGCGGGGCCCGCGTCAGAATTCCCTATCGCGATAACAGCTGATTGATTCGAAACCGGCAATATCTCGGGATTGAAAAATCCGGTTATGGAAACGGATTTCCTCCCTGCCTACGCCGGACTACGGATTTCCGACGACTCGAGATACGCCGCGCGTCAATTATTATTCCCTGACAACATGCGAATCGATTATCTTTTCATTCGCACGTCTTACGGAATTACGGTTAATTATTAATTCGTTCAGTCGTTTATTTATTTATTTATTTCACGGGTCAATTGGCCGTTTACAAGTGCAGTGAGAATAAAAGAGCAAATAAAAGAAAGAAGAAAAGAAAAAAAAATAGTGAAAGATTTACATAATTAGAAATAAGAAAACGGCTATAAGAATAACAGAAGTATCATGCAATAAGGAGTTTATAAATTATGCATTAAGAAGTATGTACGAAATTCTCAGTTTAAATTCTCAGCGAAGTTATACAAAATAATAAAAGGAGAATAAGAATGATTTTTAACAACGTATGCAGAAGATTAAAACTATAATACAGTACATGTTTCTTATGAAAATCTGTAGTCTGACTATTACGTCATGTGCACAAAATAAGAATTGTTCATAAGATTAATTTCGGAAATTATTTGTATTTGAGGAACGGAACTCCGTATTTACTACAGACACTATTGACTCGAGATCCCATCGCACAAAAGACTGTACATGCGGCGATACATAGTAAAACAAAAGGGGGGTAATTAAAACTCGTTCGGGCGGTGTTTGACAATGAGATGAAAGTCGGACTCGGCGCGCGGCGGCGCACGGAACTCCGCCGGAATGAGTGTTAAGTAGAAATTACTCGGCCGCTAATTACGCTAATGACGTGCCAAACTGTGCGGCCGCCGAGATTAGCTCCGGCGTCCAAGAACGGTACGGGTTAAAAGCGGAATGGAAGGGCCGGTCGCGCGGACCCGCAGCAATTGTGCCGGGGCCACGAATCGGATCCCGAAATTTGATCGCGAATCAAAATTACTCGGCTATGATTTCAATTTGTCGGATTAAAAAAGGAGAAACAATCGTATTCTGCGGGGGGTGGACGGGGAAAAATAAATCGCGCCGATCAGCGATTGTTTTATAAAATATCCGGGTGGTTTTATTTTTTTTTTTTCCAATGACGAATTCTCGCCGACCGCTTTTTTCTCCGCGGAATAATTCACACGTTCATCGATTTTCTCAGCTACAAAAGCAATATCGCGGCTAGGGGGCAGCTTATTTATTCGCGCGCGGGGTTGAATGCCGCTGATTCGATTTTTTCCCCGGTTTTATTTTTTTTCTTCCCACTCGTATTTTCCTCTTTCTTTGTCCTCTTTTTTTTTGTTCAAACGCGCACAAAATGCGGTATTTAATTCGCCGATGTAAACGCAGCCGCACGGATGATATTTGCGAATCTGTCTGTCGTAACAGCCGGCCGATGCGGACGATTTAATGTACATACATGCGCGCGGGTTTTAACGATTCATAAACGAATACATCGGAAATTCTCAAATAATTAAAGTAGATCAGTGGATCATCCGCGATTTAAGGTTGCATGAGCACTTGCATAAAAACAGTGCAATTTTTATTCGTTTAATAATTAATGCTGATGCATCTTCAACTCTCACGTCCATTCATAGAATTTTGATTTCATTTATCAACAAAATATGAATGCAACAATTATAGGATTTAGAATATTTCAAATAATTTCAATAATTTTTATTACATGTCCTTAAACTTTTGGTAAAAATCTAAATGGCTAATTACGAGATACAGTCTTTTTACTTTCTACGCAAAGAAGCGAATGTTTAAGAGGATGATCACTTTCATTTCGGGTCGCGTAGCGTCGTCGGGAACGAAGTTAAGCGAACAAAAATAGCGAGACGGGATAAAACGGTGGGCAAGAGGCGAGGGATCGATCGGATCGGGCCGGCACGTTCGATGCGCGCGGGGAAGGAATTAGACGGGTAGAATGGGATAACAGAGGAATAAAAGAAAAACCGGGCGCGCAGACGATATATAACAAAATTCCTATGCAACTAAATTTCGGGCATAGAAATGAGATCGGGAATCTGTCGAAAAACCGGGCGAGTGAAAAACACATAGCCAATGTTTTCCCGGGACGGTTTTTTACTTTTTCCCGTCCGCTGTATGCTATTCGGCATGATCGTGGATTTCTCCAATCCCGGACGGTGAACGTGAAACCGTTCGTTACGAGGTTTTCGGCCGGTGGATGCGCCTACAGAGACAGAGGAGGTCCGTCAATCGGGCAGCGAAAACGTGCGCCACGGTCCCGTTGTAAATTGTGATCCTTTGCCCGGGAAAAGCTGCGCGCAATTCGACCGAACAGTGAACAGAGAGCGGACCTGTCGCCGAATGATCACGCGATTATTCTCTTTAGCCTCGAAAACGCGAGCGTATCGATTGCCAGTTGCTGCCGCCGCTGCCGCTATTGCTGGCTGCCAACGTTTTCACCTCCGTGCGTCGACGCCCGGTGATAAATCAAACAAATTGTCGCCGCGGCACTGGATCGCGTGTCTCGAGATACGTGACGCGCATTCGGGCAAACTGTGTGCTTCCACCCCATCGGTATCTTAGCTATGCGCGGATGCTTGCCTACCCGATGGCTACACGACCGGTTATTTAACCCCTTATGGCGGTATGCTTTCTTTTATTCAATCGCCTCCTCGAGATAAGAGCGAGTTCTACCGGGAGACAAAGTAGTTTTACCTTTTGGTAAAACGAAAACTGTATCAGAAATGGGGAACGTTTTCTTCATGCGACACAGACTAGGTTCGTTTTCTGAAATAGTGGGAAGATGCATCGATTCACCAAGTGAAACATGTTTCACAATATTTTTATAATAATACATCTGTCTATATTTTATATTATCAACAATTCAGAAAATATAATTATGAAGGTAATGAATCATTCTCCAAATTGTTATTGAAATGAAATTTCAATTATTTTACATTTCGAATGAATAAAAAAGAAGTGTATTAATTTAAAAAGCAATTACACCTCTTCGACGAAATTGTTTTCGTTGGTTTATAAATTAAAATTATTGTGAAAAAGCACATTACTCGTATAATAAAGTATATAAAAATGACACGGGTTTCGAGTTTGCTTATCACTGTCTTCTGAGGAAAGAGGAAGAATTTGTTTCGGACCCGTTGTACACTTTTCCTTTTTCTGGGGAAGTGTATCGTACCACCTCCGATGATAGAAGTTTCATTTGTCAACCGGACGGAATGTTTTTCGGCCGTCGTGATTCATGATAACCAGAACACGCCGGACCGCGGTTGTATTTCTAGGACCTTGATTGCTATTGAAAAACTGATGACTAAAAAAATGTACCGGTGACAGGTGAAATGATGGAACTGTGTCTCCTTGTTTTATAAAAATAAAAAAATATATACGGACTGAATCAATAAGAATAGTCATGTAAAATAATTGATCATTTTTTCATTTGATTAAAAATTGCTTCATAAAGATGAATTTCGTGATTGATGGAGAATGCTAATTGAATATTTTTTTAATTGAAACATATTCTATATTCGTTTTTAAAACCATATGCAATATTTAACAACTTTTACATTAGAAGATTTATACGAATTTTGTGTCTGATTTCACTGAAATAATACAGACTTGCATTCGAATAAATTGCGTTTGATTCTGTTAAGACTTTAATAGGACAAACAACTTAACAAGAAAGTTAGCGATTCGCCTTGTGTATCTTGACTCCTCGTTTCAGGGTTGTCCAAAGCTAGCCAATACAAATTGTACAGACAGATCCCGAACGAAAATAAGCCTAAAACAGTGGAGTTCGAGGCGCTAAAGCGTGAAAGCAAACAACGCATCTCCGTCAATTAAATCCCCAACGACGCGGATCGAAATCGCGGAAAAACCGGGATTTTTAATCAATCGTCTGTCATTTCTTCCTCTGTCCCGGTTTTTTTTTTCGATATCATTTCCGTTTCTCGGTGGATTATTAGCTCCCGGGCAAACAAGCGGGACCCGGGCATATCGTCCGAACCGAAACGCGGCCCGGATATTCCGGCACGCCGCCGCCGCCGCCGCCGCCGCGGCAGCGAACGTCGATCGGTTCCCCACGAGCAATTATCGATATTCCTTTCCCGGCGCATTTTTCCGCGGGCTCCCGTATCTTGCTGTTCGAGTGACGCCAGTCGATACATAACGTATATCCAGCCATGTACTATAAGTACATACATACGGCGCGGCGAGGAATTTCACGTGCGTGCTGCCCTCCGACCCGTGAAATTGAACCGTATGATTTCGTTCCGAGCGATGGACAGCTGGTCTCACCACGCGAAAAACCGGAAAGCGAGCCCACGCCGCGCCGTCTTACGTTTTTCCAAGATTATAACCTGCGCTACTACGTTCACAGATCATTTTATTTTCAATAGATAGACCGACTTATTGTAACAATCATGTACGAGTATTTTGTAATTATTATATTTTATTGGATGTACCAGGAGATCAATGTATATAGTTGTAATATAAAATTCTGATTGATATATGAATGAAAATAAATCCTCGCATTTTTATTTCACGATAATTCCTTATTCCATATATCAGTAATCTTGAGGGTATTTAAAATTAGGGTTCGAACCGAGTCCATGAGATCTGGGTTGGACCTTGGGAACGGTACCAAGCGAACAATAATCTAGTTTAAGAATCTCTGTATATTAAATTGTATCTTGATTTTTCGATAATTTAACGATTTGAGAAAAACAAGATTTGATTCCTTCGACAAAGAAGTTATCTTGGCATGGATCCCACGTGAGTATTATTGGAAACGAAATCGTCAATAAAACGGCCAAATCTGCCTACATCATGCCTGTCCAAAAAATCCAAATCGTACTAAAGGTTTTAAAAATTTTTTCACGACAAAATGATCGAAGAATGGAATATTTTTTTGGAAATTACACGGACCTCCAAAAATTCTTAATGTCAAGAATTACAATGTCTGTGAGAATGCCTTCCCAGCTAAATTAAACAGAAGAGATGAAACAATACTAATTCGATTGAAAATTTACCACACACAATTAACTCATGACAAAATAGGTATATACCTGAGATCCAGTAATCTAGTATTAAGAATGTACGAATATCGGCCTAGCATCCAATTCTAATTCAAAATGCTTGTTTTTATACAATGAAATGATAGAAGAACGCGAAGTTGTGGGTGTCGAACGACAAAGGAGCCGCGTTAGCATAAGATCGGATTGAAATCCGCAGTTAACCACCGCATTCTGCGAACTAACAGTCCGCTCAAACATGACGATGAAAACGATCCGCGGTTTCATTCGGACAGAAATGAATCTGGCTTTTCCACCTCCGCCGGAATCCTCTGATTCCGGGCTCCTAAAAAGGCGCATTAAAATCGATGAGAATCGCATTCACGCGAATCTGCTCGTTTACTTCGTTCCCGTAGCGGAAGCTATTAAGACGAATGCGCCCGGATCCTTCAGCGACGAAATATTAACCCGAAATCGTCGACGATAACAAATTACACTGCTACGACTTCCGAATCTATTTTGCTCACCGTCATCGAGAATGAAAGAAGTTCCTGACAACTTCAAGCGGTTTTGCTTCAGCCATTTAGCCAATTAAAGTGAAATCAGTAATTCTTAGTTAACCCGCCGAAATTAATTATATCCAAAGGTCCAATAAAAAGGCGCATGTAATTACATCAAGGACATATACCATATAAAGTACTCATTAATTTTCCAGCTGGTATTTCGGCTCCCAGCGGTCTAAAAGTTAAAAGTAATCCCATTGAGTAATTTAGCTAGAACTATTTTATGACTGTCATTAATAATAAAACGTAACACAATTTTATTACATACATTATTATTAAAATTTATTATAATATATAAATTAATCAGCCATTTAGCCAATTAAAGTGAAATCAGTAATTCTTAGTTAACCCGCCGAAATTAATTATATCCAAAGGTCCAATAAAAAGGCGCATGTAATTACATCAAGGACATATACCATATAAAGTACTCATTAATTTTCCAGCTGGTATTTCGGCTCCCAGCGGTCTAAAAGTTAAAAGTAATCCCATTGAGTAATTTAGCTAGAACTATTTTATGACTGTCATTAATAATAAAACGTAACACAATTTTATTACATACATTATTATTAAAATTTATTATAATATATAAATTATTTCATAGATTATCATGTAAAATTTATTATAAAAATTATTATATAAATTGTAAAGCGCCGAGTGTTCGAAATGAGGGACTGGTGTGTCCCAGGTAAGAAATTTCTCGGATCAATAACAGAGTAGCATATTCAGGTGGGGAACAACTCGGAATGAAGTGGTGCTTCGGAAAATCTGCTTTCGGTCGTGATTTTGCGGCTCGCCGATGGTAAATGATTTCGTAACTCCGAACGAATAAACTTTGGCTTACGAGATGGCTACAGCGTTTACGAAACTTCCTAACTATCCCCCAGCTATAACTATAGACGTTCGGATGCGGCAATATTGTTTGCCACTGAAACCGAATTTAACGCGTCGCTCGATACGAGCCACTCCATTTATCGCATTACGTAAACTTCAATCCGCGTCCCCATTATCGTCCCGTTCATATTTATACGCGTCATTGTCGCCAGTGATTTCGTTATATAGAAAAAGATCGAAGACACTCGTTCGCCGGTTCGTAACGAAAATTGACTAGACGATGCAGACATCTCCGACGTAGCAACGTACAAATAGCAACGTGAAACGCCGTCGGCAAATATTCCCGTTTCCTTCAAAAGCGTGCAAACACTTCGGCGCTTCCCTAAGAAAAATTACGACTCACGGTTGAACGTAGTTAATTATGTTCCCATTCTATGTTTGCGTATTTCATGTACAGAGCGAGTCAATATAAGAATTGTCATGTAGCATAATTTTTTAGTGAACTACTGAAGCTTTTATTGGATTATTTAATAATATAGATAATGGCCTAATCAACATTCTTTCGACGTCGTCCCAAAAGTTATATAATGTTTGCGTATTTCATGTACAAAGAGAGCCAATATAAGAATTGTCATGTAGCATAAATTTTTAGTAAACCATTGAAGCTTTTATTGGATTATTTAATAATACAGATAATGGACTAATCGACATTCTTTCGACGTCGTCCCAAAAGTTATATAAATAAAGTTTCATTTATTACCACATGTTCAACAGTGTTAAATAATGCAGAATATTCTTAAGAAGCCGAGTGAATAATAAATCGCCTAATATGGTTATTCTTGTTCTGAATTCACGTCTACCTGGATACGTCGATTTTTGTTTAACGCAGACAAACGTATTACCCGAATCACGGAGTGCGCTTAAATGCGATCCGCTAATTAGATTCGGGCTCCGTTTTTTATTAGCCGAGAGAGCGGATACTCTATTTTAAAATCGACCTCGATGGGCACTCGACGATCGAGAACGCGGAATCTCAGCTCGCCAACTTAATTATCCATTAAGGAATCGTATTTCAGAAGCTGGCCCGACAGCAACAGCGAACTCCTTTCCAATCGAGGGCCAATAATCGCGTTCGCCGGCGAAAATAAGATGCGCCGCGCAGACCTGCCGTACCTCGGAATTTATATAGTATACCGCTAAGTGACTTTCCGCGCCTCGCGAGAGATCGATCACGGCTTTGTGAAATCGTTTTTCTCCATTCACGCCTTCCCCAACTTCAATCAATGATCTAATTACATTTTAAAGTCCCTCAGAATGAAATTAATCGATTAAACTGAGAGCCTGTTTTTCATTATAAATAATTTTCTGGTAGTACAGAAATTTCAATGTCCCTCGAATATGAAACATATCTTTTAAGAACGCGTCGTCAGCTGGCAGACGAATGTTTTGGGAATTAATGACGCCTAAGCCCTATGGGAGACCGCATTGCAAAATTCAGCGTGGCTCGATTGAATTTGCATCCAAATACGTAGCGGAGAGACTGGCTGCACGCCAGAAAGGACGAGAAGAGAGGGAGCCTTTAGCGACCCCTGACCGGCTACTCGTCCCTCTTCGCGTTCGACGAACTTCCCTCGACACAAAGAACAATCGACGATGCTATTATACGTCCGCTGCACTCTTTCATCCCTCTCCTGCCCTTTGGCTCCGCAAACACGTCCAAACACGCGACGAGGGAAAAATGAACGTCGATCCGACGGCTCCTCTGAAGCCTCGACCGACTTCATTAGAAACGACGAATATACAAACCGCGTACAACCTTCGATCGGTTAATAAAAATGGTTAACAACGTTCTTTCTTAAATTCGAAATCTGGATTGATAAAAATTTGCGATATTCTAACGAGTAAGGGAAATTAAATAGGGAATTCCGTTGTTCAAACGAAGGGCTCGTGTTTGATCGGAGAATTAATGAAATTTAACGAAGCCGATAAAATTGCCGGGGGAAACAATTTTAACGGGCGATTACGTAATTGGCGCGCAAGACTGTTTGCAACCGGTTAATATTAGTTCGCCGATATATCCGCCGCGAAATAACAGCGCCGAGAATTTGCGTCTAGGTAATACCGTGTTTCTATTGCATAGCTGAAAAGTAACCGCGCCGATTAATATGCAGTAGAAATATCGCGAGCAATTAAGTCGATCCTGTATTTGCCCTGTTCAACTGGCTGTTAACGCAATCTTGCGAACGACAATAAACGTAAAAAGTATTTCACATATCGAGGTGTTTGTTTATCAATTTCCCCTGATAAGCTAGTTTCTTTTATATTTCGCAGTTTATGAAAAATGTTGACCACGTTATTCCGTACGGACAATATCGCGGCGGGGAAGTGAGGCAAACTTACTTATACTAAATTCGTACACTTAATCCGTCGCCTAACCGCAACGGCAGCGGGTCTCATTAAGCCGGGGACCCCGGACCTTATTAAAACGAAAAAATTTCCAAGGAAATGAAACACCGCGCCCCGGCGAGAAACCCGAAGGGTAAAAGAAGAGGTAGGGAGGGGAAAAAGGAGGCAGACGGAGGAGACTCGAGGAATCCGGATAAAAGCGACGACGAGGAATTCTTTGGGAAGTGCTCGAAAAACTCTCGTAAAAGTTTTACTTAAACGCGTTTCTCGCATTCCCAGGCGTGCGTTTCCTCGGTCCACGTGACGCCCACGTTTTTCGTCCACTTTTTTTCCTTAACCACCGGGCGCGACTGTAAATTTTTAAGCGAGTCCATTCCACCCCCGCTTGGACGGCCGCGACGCCCGTGGCGTCGAACACTCGGCTCCGCCGCCGTCTCGTTACCGGGCAGACCGGCTTTTATCTCCGCGGAACGTTCCACTTCGCTTATTAGTTCCGAGGGATATTACTGTCAACAGCGTGTCGAAGGGGGCTGGCGGGTTATTTACCCCGCGCCGTGGTGGAAATTGAATTTCGTGACGGATAAATTGTAGAACACTGGCAATCGATAAACCGGGCAAGGTGCACCCTCTCTCGCTCGCTCTCTCGCTCTCGAAATCTCGCGCGCCTCGATTCCGTGGCTCGTCAACCCACTCGGAGATCTTGTCGCGTCGCGCATGATTAATGATTGCGACTCGTTATCCGAAATCGCCACGCGCCGAGTTTCAGGATCAACGATCGTTGTCCGGAAGGGTAATCAACGCCCCTCGACGTTAAGCATTCGACGCGAACCGCTTTCGCTTCTCGGAAACTTTCGGCTTTGATTAGAAAGAAAACCCGGCCCGCCCGATTGAACTGTCCAGGCTGTCGACAAATCCTTTTACCTCGAGACAAATGTTCGAGATGTTCCCTATCTGGAATTGGAATCCGTTTAAACGGGACGAATGTAAAATGTCAAAGCCGAAACTGTGTTTCGTAGAACAGATACAACGTCACGATACAGGAAATTATTATAGGAATTAAAATATTTTATTATAAGAACCGCTATAATATTTTTTATACAGATTCAATTCTTTAAATTCGCATAAAAGAATTTGGTGGTTAAATTTAATAATTGCTTTATGGCGTGCGAGACATTGATTCCGATATTTGGAAGTTCCTTATCCTTAAAAAAGAAAATAAAAAAACGGGGTACTATCGGGATCGATTAATTCGGTAGTCAGTAAAAATGCTGAGCTGTCGCGGCTGTCTCGAGGCGGCGAATTAAGTTTCCGGGGAGCGAAATTGCGCGGCCGCTCGCATTATTCGCGGTCCATTACGCCGTTGGGAAGAGGAGTTTCGGGAGCGGAAAAAAAAAAGTTTCGTTCGGCGTTTGCAGTTAATTAATTAAGGACACGGTAGCCGGGTTCCGGCGGTAATAAACGATGACAAATGAAAATCGATGCGGCTCCGAGGGGACGGCGGCGAAAAAACTTTTTGCATACTGACTACCGGCCACGACAATGGGATGAAATTTCGAAATTTCATCGCGGCGCATCGGCCGCCGGGTTGCCGAGGATCCGAACGGCGCCGCGGCGTTCACAGCGGAAGCGCGGAATACATATCTCATCGATCATGCTCGCGCCAATCACTTTCGTATCGGGATCGATCAATATTTGCCACTGCAAACACGACCGGTTCCCGATCGTATTTACAATATAAAACGATCCGCGCGTACGCCCGCTCTCGGTTTAAACTATGGCACAGATTATACGTTCCTTACTCTACACGGTAGAATAATAGCTCCGCGTATTTTTTGTCCCCAGTTCTACGATTCTCGACGATTCAATATTTGCACCGCGACCCCACAATAAAAAACAGAATGACAGTACTTATTAAAATAATTCAATTATTGCAATCAATTGCTGACCCCCTTTTGCACGCTACAAAATTATGGAAGCAATCGAACAAAATGACAAAAGCCACCAACATGGCGAAGAAAAAGGTTTTGCAATAAATATTTTTATTAATTTATACAAAAGTTTTAAGCACTGACGTCCTCTACAAGATTCTATGGAAAAACGAGAATTTCGACAAATCTGAAGGGGTACTTGACAAAATCTCTATAATTCAAAGAAGAAGCAAACCAAAAAAAGAAATGTTAAACTATGCCGGAGTATATCGATTCGATTATTCCTGTTGGCGTATTTTATTTTCAACCGACGGACTAGATAATAACGATTGACTCGGGGATTGAATTAATCATCGCATAAACAGGTATACAAGTTTAACTACGACAAATTGAACGTTCAACTTTAATCAGGAGTTTACCGGCCCGAATTGCGTCCAATTATTTAGCTGAATTAAAAGCGAGCCATCTGAACTGACATTTAAACGAAAGTATCAGAAATACTTGATGACGTTGGTCGCGTGGTCAACAACAACAGGACAAAGCATTAAAATGTCGACGTTTACAATAATTTCATATATAAATTATAAACTGCTTTAATTCCGGTTAAGTGGGTTTTATTTTTAGCTCGTGGGAGCGTTGATTCCCCTCGAAGATAGCTCGCTGTTTGTGTTTATGATACTTTGGTAACCGTTGGACAAGCGCCATAAGCGTATTTCCAGAAAACAAGACAGGAATAATCGCGTCGAACAACACGGAATTTCTTCGAGCTAAGTAAACCGACGGGAGCAAACGCTGCATATTAATAAGCGATCCAAAGTAAATAGTCGAGGCTTCTGTTACCCGCTTCGCAAACGCGCCCTACCAAGATGAATTAATTTGTTCGCCAGTTTCATAATCTCAATCTACTCTACCGACAAATAGCCGTTTTCAATATCTTTTCACTTATTATTTTCTCTAAGAATAAAATACAGAAATAGTATTTTCAACGCAAGTGAATAAGGAACTTGTGTAAGTAGTACGAACCTACGTGTAGCCTCTAAGTAGTATAAGTCAAGATTTGGGCCGACTATTAGGTAGAACTACTGACCTCAATATGCAAAATTGGATAGTGGATTGGCATAGTTCTCTTTAAGGTCGTATGAACCTTACAATCGAAATGATTGCAATTTCGAGCACGTTATTTAAGAAATACAATAAAATATCAATATATGCAAAAGTAAGAATTATAGAAGATGTAGACAATGCAAACAGTTGCAAGTGAAAAATGCCGAAACTATGTCTTTTAATCGACTCTAATACAAATTTAGAACACGCTATTTGCAGATCTAATGACGTTACATGCACGTACGAAGTTCTGAATATCTATAGACCTCACTATACGTACGAATGACGCATGAATAAGTGAATTTCTCAGAAATGGAAATGAATTTGATAAATGGAAGTAACAACATGTGCAGCATGACTGAACAGGCTCGAATAGAGGAGAGACTGTAGCTGGAACATGATCACGTTTGTAGAACCGGTACTGACTTACGATTAGGCAAATACAGATCTTAACGTCTGCATTAGAACTGATAGCGCTGGAATATTGGCAGGAATTCTGTCATAACAATCGTACAATTAGTGTTCTGACCTAACTGCGTTACCTACGTACGAATGATAAGTGAATTTCTCCGAAACGGGAATAAATTTGATAAATGTAACTAGTAATATGTTTAGCATGACTGAACAAAGTCGACTTAGAGTACTGACTGTGGCTCGAGCATGATCGCGTGGGTGGATTAATCGGTTACCGATCAAAGGAATTTAAATTAGGATGTAGTATTATTAACGTTGACCAGGGCAAAGCAGGGAGGCGGTCCCGTGTCTGTCTAACTACCGCACCAAGTGCAAATTGCATCTTGAAGGAGGACGGGAGGAGGATCTCGACTATCCGGATTCCGGCAGTTCGCAACTGGGTCAGGGAACGGCTTTCGTTATCACTTGGAACGAATCTATAAATAGATTATAACGTCTACGAGCAATTATTCATATCCCCGTTGGATCGGCGCGCACAATTTACGAATTTCATTCGGAGGAGTGCGCCGGCAACCAGTCCAACGGTAATAAATAATAACAAGTAATAGCCATACTTTTGTCCATCCCTCTTAAGGTGCAGGAGAATCTACTCTTAAATTACGCTGCGAACGACAAGAACAGCCTTTTATTCCTTGAAGTATTCCCCCCCGGTCGAGCCTGCGTGATTCATTTTCGAAAATTCCTCCACAAAGAGAGAGAGAGAGAGAAGCTGGATTTGCTCGAGGAGTAAGAACAAGAAATTTGCAAGAATCGCGCAGCTGGGCGACCGCGATTTAAAGTGGAAATTATGCTCGAGTCGAGCCTCGGCGCGGCTCAAGTTTGATTATCAGTTAAGGGTAAGATCATGGGCGCGAGCATCGTTCGGGGTCATTAGGCTTGTAGCCCCTAATTAGCCAGGCAACCTCTACGGATATTAGGTTTGTACATCATCACGGACCGGGCGAGAAACCGGCGAAAGAGGGAACCGTCTGTACACATACATACATGCACAGATAGATAGATACATACATACATATGTATATTACGTATAGGGAGGGAAAACCCGAGAGACACGGCGTAATTGACACGCGCCGAACCTGCAACTGTGAACGTTTCAATTGTTTTCCGATACCCCGGCACCAAACCCTCCCTCCCACGCTTCCTTCCTTCCTTCCTTCTTTCTTCCCTCTCGCTTCATTTCACGCCATACTGTTCGCTACGTAACCCCTTTTTGAACGCTCGTCGAAAACATTCCTTCCCTCCGTGCGCTCTCCACTTTTCACTTCTCTTTGAGTTTCACTCTCTTATTTTAGCCCACGTTTCACCCTCTCGGTCGTTTCTTCAATTCTCATCTTCCCAGAATGGTATTTAAGTGAACAGCTTTGAACTCTTCGAAAAATATTTAAAGAATCTAAATATATTTATATATATATATATATATTTGTATATAAGTGCAGGAATATGACTGTTCAGATTTGGAAAAGCTTAAGCATAAATCAAGGCTGTCTCGAACGAAAATTACTTGATCGCGCTCGCTGGAATCTATCTAACCGGCCATTTTCTTCGGCGAACAGGGGAGCCGGGGGGGTGGCTAGCTATTTAGGAGCTTAGCACCTCGCCGGGTGGTCTGGTGCCAATGGCACGGCGTTAGGTGGTTGCCACCAGGCTCGCAACCACTGTGTCACCTTTATCACCTTTATCACCTGCTGCAAATTGCCGCCATTTGGATGCTAACCCCCCGAAGTCTCGCATCGCTGACGACTATTTGTAGGGACGCATCGAGCCCCGTTGGGGGCATGCAAATAGTCTTGGAAATGGGCGAGGAGGCCACGGGACGGAAATAGGCTCCGGCGCGGGAGTGTATGCAGCGATGATCGAGAGAAACATCAACGAGACAAGAAAGGAACAAAAGAACACAGGGGTCGGGGGGCGCGTTTGAAAACTGCGCGAGGATACGTAGAAGGAAATGTGTAAGGACGAAAATAGAGGGTGTGCTCGGAGGGGAATAAAGGCAGAGAATTAAAAAAGAGCAGGACAACGCGATGGAGGCACGAATACGTCCGGGGAGGGAAATGAAAAGGAATTCCGGACCCATACGACCGACATTCGTTCTTGAAACGGTTTAATCGGATTACCAAACGGTCGGAGGATACCGTGTGTCGCGAATTTTCTTCCACGGGAAAAACCGGGTTCCCCTACCGATCGGAATCGTTCCCAACGATTTTCCATTCGATATAAATGCAAATGTAAATCGAGGATCACTGTTCCCGCTGGTCACCTAAAATAATATTAAATTAACACCGTTCCAGGAATTCACTTGCATCGCTGGACAAACTAATTAACGTCGTTTTTCCCGGGAAAAGGAATATCGCAATTTTTATCTTCCCTCATTTCTGCTGAACGAGATTAAAGAACTTGTTACGAATTTCTAATTGGGAGATTTTATCAACTGATTAGGAACTGTCATAGATAATGAGTCTGAATGGGCAGTGGTCGATAAACGAAATGAATTTCACGAGAATTATAACAAGAAGGTACTTGGGA
This sequence comes from Ceratina japonica, assembly GCA_019453355.1. Lineage (NCBI taxonomy): Eukaryota > Metazoa > Arthropoda > Insecta > Hymenoptera > Apidae > Ceratina > Ceratina japonica. Next base: position 46,804 of record SMSR01015965.1, on the reverse strand, counting down.
GCCCGCTATGTTTCAGGTTTGTAGGTGCAGCTCGCTTCGTTTTAACGTTCCGGGCAATTAGTTGGCGGATTCCGCGCGCGCGCGCGTTCGCCAACTTCGCTATTACGGTGTCTGCGAAATTCGAGAAACCTTCGAGCAGTAAAGTTTTGGAAAATCCCTCGAAATTGGCCGCCGTTACTCGCCGGCTAAAAAATAACCAACAGCCCGAGATAACACCGCCCTTTCCCGCTTGTCCCCCCCTGAAGTCTTTATCACTAATTCTCTTATCATTACAATCGTCGATTCCTAACAATTTCACCATTTTAGTAATTTAATTTTAGAATTAGAAGCTGTAGACAAATTTCGCTGCACGAAAGGCGCAAATTTTTCTAAACCATTAAAATTGCTTAGAACGGCGAGGGTAGAAAACAAGGGCGGGTAACCGGGGGTCCAGGCTTGAAAGATGAGATCTCGGGATGGTCGCTCGCTAAAGCGGATGATGCCGGTAAGGCGAAGAAAAGTGGAGGCGAGAGATTATGTATTCGGTTGCTAGATGGGATAAGTGGATCTCTGCCTCTTCAGCGAGAATGAATTAAGTTTTCACCGGAAGCTAATGTACCACTTAAACGGCCTCCTCTCTTTTGATCAGCTTATTCTCACAAGTCTTATCCCCCCGAGATCTCCTGACCGTCTCGCGAAATATAATTAGAAACATCGAGTGTACAATCCGTCTCGAAAAAACAAACACTCGTCGCGCCAGATCTTCCCCACGATAAACGAATTTAACAAGGAAAATATTGTAACAAGATTTGGGGAGTAAGTGTGATGAGAGATTAGTCACGCGTTGGAATCCACGGAATTACGCGCGGAGAAACAAAATAGAAGTTAATTCGGTTAAGAAAATATTAACCTCGCCCGGAGCCCTCCCCGCGCGTTGATCCCGAGAAAAATAGGGTTTTCCTATCCTCGGGGGGGTTCGCGGGACTTAGCTGTGTGTATTTCACAAAAGGAGAGGTTCCAGGCCGGGGATAAAGCGGAAAAACCGGGGCCGGACACGGGGTCTTCGGGGGTGCGCGGCTGCCTCGCTCTGAACGAGGAGGGTGGCCCGCTTCCTATGACGATAACTTAGGAAGGCGTCTCGCGGATGTTCGCGCCATTTGCGCGAGCGCTGCCCGAGATAATACGGAGCCGATAGACGATATACCCCGGTTCGTCGTGATACTACCTAGTGCTACTACTACTACTCGCTCGCCGCTTCGCCGTCCTCCTACGCTGATGGACGCCTCGTTTTATCTCATCTCTGCCGCGCCAGCACCGATACGCCGCGCGTTTTCGAGCGCTCCTCCTGTTGCCCGTTGATCGAATGAAGAGACTCCCGTCGACGGTTTCAATCTACCGTGGCTCAACGTTCGTTCACACACAGAGTTATCATTTTATTCTTTATTTCTTTACCACAGGTCATCGAACTTCCACAGAGGCCAACTTTATACGAATAAAAAATATTTAATAATTATTTCTCGAAATATTTGATTCTCTAATTTCAAAGGAGGAATAAAGATTTTCTGTCTGTCTGATGGTAAAAGGATATTCGGAATTGATAAACTGGCGTACAATATTTGATAATCCTAAAGATGTTGGAAGAGTAAACTGAAATAAGAAATCGAATGCAGCAGCGGAGTGTACAAAATTCATGAACGCCGAATAGCAGAGTGGGCAAACAGCGGAGGGAATTTATGCAGGACGAAAGTAGGTCCGTGCGTTTCAGTTTTAAGAAATAAGAACGGACTAACAGCCCTGCGGAATTTCATTTCCACGATTAGGAACACTGAGCTTTATATAAATCTTCGAGAATTATTCTAATTTTAAATACAAGTACAATTGTTCAATTTCCAATTTGACCATTGATTGGAAAAATGTGAAGATTAAAAGTGGAGCAGAACAGGGGACGAGTTACAGCTAATCAAAATTGATGGAGAGAGGAACTGTGACCAAAGTTCGGTGCTCGCGGGACGTTCGCCGATGGCCGGTTAAAAATCGAATCCGGGGCCACGGAAACGCGGCAGCGGAAATAGACTGCCGGGCAGGAAGTCGGGGGGAAATAATGAAACAAGCCAGATCCGTGACAGGGACCGTGCACGACGAAGGGGTAAACGCGAGAGGAGGAGGAGAGCGACGCCGGATGTTTCCAGGTGGTTCATCGGTAGGTATGCGCACGCATCGCGGCTACGCCTCGGGGAACCTGTTTGAGCCGCGAACGGCAGCAAATTGAAATCGTGCCCGGGCGCCTCGTGCACCGCGTCTGGCTGCGAGCCCGGAACCTTTCATCGAACGTATTAATTCGACTGAAGCGAAATCAAAGGGGAGAAGATGCTGCGTGAATCTCGAACATCCCCCCGTTACGCGCCGCGATTCCGAAACATATCAGTTTCCTCGCGAGGAATCATCGTGAATGCCAATTCGGGATCGCAGCGAAATCAAATTCGTAGCTACTTCTATTACGTGTTTCGTCTCAATTATCTATTAGAAAGGTGTACGTGCAAGTTCTCTATTGATTAAAAACCGTGGGTGTACAGGTTTGAAAGCACTCGTCTGACGACGCTCGAAAGTTGAGGCAAAGGGGACGCGATTACCAAGTGGATGAATAGTGCTCTTAGAATTCTAGGAATTCCACGTCGTAATTGTTCTTCAGACGAGGTTTACGCGGAGCTGTACGCCCTCCGTCGGCGATGCTAAATTAGTCGCGAGTTAATTTAAACGTCATTCAATTACAGGGGGGCCAGCTGTTACTCCTGCGAGTCCGGGGAATTTTATAAAATCACGCGGCCCAAATCTAATTCACTTTTTTCCCGACGGCATCAACTGTTTGGTATTTTCAGCGACGGGGACGTCGTTTCAGATTTCAAATTACTTAGCCGCTGCCCCCGCGTTACCAATTCTTTCTCGTGACGCGTTGTACATGCATTAGCGACGATACGCTCCGCCGACTCCTTGGTTACTCTTTCAACAAAACCACCCCCCGGCGAACCGCCACCCTTTGGTCCTTCTTGTTTGTTTTCGCTGCTGCCCTGCATTACGCAGTAGCCAGCGGTTTTTCTCCTGCGACGTCGTTCTCAGGGCTAATGAACTCTCACTGATAAGCCCGGCTGACGTTTATTAAAGCTTTTTTCGTGAATCAGCGACCAGATACACGAACGTTATTATTCATCGTGTATAATATGCCTTCGAGTATTTCCTAGTTAAGATTCATTCGAAAATGTACTTAATCTTTCGATATAATTTAACATTATTGACGTAGTTTATTCAGCGATGAATACCCTAAATCATTTTCGTAAAAGTATTTTTATTTATCTGGACTTCTGACCCTACTTACTTATCCTATCCCTAGTATTCCCTGTTTTGGCCATTGGACCCCGATTAGTTATAAGGACAACCAAAATTGTACAGTAGCCAAATTTCCGAAATACGTGCTTGTGTCCAGGGTTGTACCATCTAATAACTTAAGGGGTTAGACCTCTTTCGACTTTGTATTTAATTCCAGACTTGAGTTGAAAATATTCCTGATAATTTAATAAGTTCTCATAGGGTATAATAAAAGGAATGTTGAAGATTATATGATATACAGTATTAATAATTCCGCATTGTACTTGCCATCCATTATCACTTTATTAACCGTCGTAAAACAGGCTGACGAGAGTAATTAAAATTACACCGTATACCCTTAACGGCGGCCAGAGGGGAAGTTCACGGTCCTTCTGGATTTTACGTCCGCGTCCGGTGTTCAAACGAAATTTCGAAAAGCGGGGCTCGCGTTAAACGCGGCACTTCCTCCGGTTACACGGGACGGTGGTTTCCGGCGGGCAAAGATTTTAAGCGCGACGGTGTAAAAAGGAAATACGAGAAGTTTCGCTTAGCGCAAGATACGAGGCCGCGTTTCAAACCAGATGCTAACAATGCCGCCCGCACCCCGGCGAACTTCCAGATTAGCATCGCGTTAAAACTAACTACCCACTACGTCGCGTCGCCGTCGCCGTCGCCGTCGTCGTCGTCGCGAGCGTGTTATCCCCGCTGTCCCCCGACGTCGACCGTGTCCTCGTAAAAACTTGCCTACCGAGGCCTGCCGTCAAAGGTTTGACGAAACTCGTTCCCGCCTCGAAACATTTTTACCGCCGTATCAGCTTAAAACGGTCCCCGTCGCATCGAGGATATCGCGCCGAGTTTGCGCTTTCCCATTCCCATCTTTCCTTTTTCCGCGCTCGAAACCGTGAATCCTCCCCTGTCCTTTGTATCGCGCCTGCATAGCATTACGAACGCGCATAAATTATATAATTAATCTGCTAATTAGAATACAGCCAAACTTTTTCTCCAGCCAAAATAAACGCATTAGAGCCTTTAAGAATTCCGTATGGCACTGGTAATCTCGTTTTTAGCATGAAACAGAAGGATCCACGTGCATGATAAAACCGATATTACACTCTCGTAGCGAATCCGCGTTTGGATTAAAAAAAAAAAGAGAGAGAGAGAAGCGAAAGGACGGGAGAGCACGTAGTAGGTACGAGCGTTGAAAACGTTCCAGTGTCCCCAATATCGTTGTCCAATATTCCCCCATAAATTCATGACCTCTCCGGCACCCAGTTAAAATCGGGTATTAATTATCCGTCGCGTCGGCCGGACACTCGATTCGCGCTTTACGCGTTTTTCAAGACTCCCGTTGCCCGATATTCGTTCGATCCCATCGGCAGCTCCTTTTATTCGCCGCCGCCGCCGCCGCCCGCACCTCGCCTTTTATTCGTTCTCATTCTCCCGCTATCATCTTTCAACGACGCCATCGAACCGTTCCGCTTGCCACGTGAAAAATCCACTTTTGTTCCGTCTTTCGCCCGGATTCGATGAACGCGGATGTTACATAAACAAGACGCCTCGTACTATGAAAACTCGTAACGTCGCAGAAGACTCCGCGAACACGTAGAATAAGACGGGAATAAATCGCAATTTTCCATCCCATTGCTTTTTCCCATCCGTATCGCGTTTCTTAAATATACATCTTTTTTTTCTATCCATAATAATAATTAATAATCGTGCACGGAGGGAGCTCGGTGGTCGAGAAGGGAAATCAACTTCTTGCATGAATAATTGATCAGCGCAGGATTTATGCACCGCGTTGACGGTTTATTAACGAGATTCGAGCAATGCGGATATATTTATTGCAGGAGTACGTCCATACGTGTCTAGGGGTGCATCGGCGAAACAAGTTCCGAAATAACTGGCCGCGGGCAAACAGAAATAAAAGTGATCGAACGCGCCGCGCCGACCCGGGCCGCCGCTGCCGCTGGCCAGCTTAACAAACAGTCGGCGTCAAACTACAAATACTTGCGTTACTTTCCGGCCGTGGAAATTACGAAACCGGGCCATTTCCTACGAAACCTACGAAATGAAATTCCATTAAAGGCCCGTCTAGCTGTGCAATTATTATTATTTCGACGTTCGGGGATTACCAATTACGGAATATATAATGCAGGTGTACTAATTTAGCCTGTTTGCTATTATCCCGTTAGTCAGTGTGTACAATTATTTTGATCATAATTGCGATTCAAGTTTATACAGAGGGACGTTTGACTATGTACGTTCGCGTGCTACCGGCTGCTTAATATTTAGCAGTTCCACTGTTCTGACACATTCGCGTCAGCCACAATTATGTTGCATTCATTATTTACGGAATTATATATTGCGGACCATAGTTTCATCAATTATTTATGTATTTCAGTATAATAAAACTGTTTTAATTATAAGCAGAGTAATTCAGAAAATGATTCACGCGAATTCCCGTGACTTATTAATCGGAAAGGATTGTATCGTTTAAGATCATAATTGTCAGCGGCGAAGTATTTCGTAAATGAAACCGGGCTTCGGTTTTTATCCCCCGTAGATCCGCGATATTAAAAGCTGTTCGCGATACTCCCATAAATAAGCTCGGGAACACCGAACAGTTTTTATCCCAATTAATAGCGACCTCTCCCCCTCTGTCCACATTCTTTCTCCTCGGGGAGAGAGAGCCCTTAATCGCTTCGATATCTTCTGGATGTTCGCGGGAAATATTGAACCGGCGGGTAAACAGAGAATTACAGGACGACGGCTCCGGGGGGAGGAACGGACGATGAATCGTAACCGGGTACCCCGCGGCCGCCCACCTCCCCCCGCTATTAACCGCCGATTATCGAAGTAATTGCGGCGTAGCGATCTCGAAAAAGTTAAAACAACGCAACGGCCCGGCTTTATCCGGCTTTATTGTATCGATTTACGGCTCGTTATTTTCACCGCTCCCTAACGTTAACTACGGGGCCGGGTATTAACGAGTGAGAACGAACCCCTCTGCCGCGGCGCCGCCCCGTACGCGCGTCGTAATTATATCTCTCGCCTCCTCTCGGGGCCGCGCGCGACCGAGACTTCGTCGAGGATCCATAAATTTCGTCGAAGAATTCGCGGCACGCTGCGCCGGCGAATTCCCGAAATTTTCTCGCCGAAAATATTTCAGAAATTCGCTCCCGCTTCCCTCGACACCTCTCACCCGGAGTCCTCGCTCTTCTTTTACTTCGGCCCCCGTTTTTCTTTTTCCACTCTCGCCCAAGTTATGGAGCTCCTCTTGTTTCGAATTGTTCCCGCGTCGTCGCGCGGGCCAGACTTAGTCGTCGCGGCGGCGGGAAAAATTTAAGGAGCCGGAATTTTTGCCGGCTGTAATTCTACCCCCGGTATTTTCGGGTCGGTTAATTGAGGTTAGCCGTGAAGCCGGGCGCACGGTTATTAGATCAGAAAGTATTTCCAAAGGTATTCTCATTTCGACTGAAATTCATTCTATCTATTAACGTAATCTGGTATGCGCGAATATTTTCAGCAACATCCAATTTCGTCTCTTATCCCGTCTCGTTAATATAATAATTCTGAGCGGCCGAAATTGGCAAGCAATTTCAAAGCGAAAGTTTATGGCAATCATCCGCTCCTTCAATTATATCGTATTAAATTAGCCGGAAAAACCGTGCTTCAAAAATCATTTTCACTATGAACCCCTAATATGCATCAGTTATTCTGTCCAAACGTTATACTCTTGAAATTAGCAGTTTCAATCCTTTGATCTCTATCGGGTCCGTTAATTATGTTTTTTTGGATCATTGAGAAGCGATGGAAGAGAAAGAAACGCAGGGGCGTCATCGGTTGATATTATTTGCACAATTTTCGTGGGGCAGATTGAAACTCGCTNTTATCGGGTCCGTTAATTATGTTTTTTTTGGATCATTGAGAAGCGATGGAAGAGAAAGAAACGCAGGGGCGTGATCGGTTGATATTATTTGCACAATTTTCGTGGGGCAGATTGAAACTCGCTAATTAAAAGCCCCGGCGCGTCGGTAATTAAAAATGCATCGCAGCGCGCGTGAATCGCGATCTCTGACCTCGCCGGCTCCAAACGCCCCGTCTTGTAATTTACATTTCCGCGAAATTAGATTCCATTGCATTTGCAACGCGAAATTTCAGTACCGATTCAGATATCCCCTGGCCAGTGGCCCCAATTCATTAATTATAATTTGCAATTACTATATTCTTACGCTCGTTTGTTAGATAATTTTGTCCTCAGAATAAATGAAGTACTGCTTCAGAAATCCGTTGGCCAATTCGCTAATTATAATTTGTACAATTATTATATTATTATGACCGTTTGTAAAATAATTTTCTCCTTAGAATTTATGAAATACTGGTTCATTGACTAGTGTCTCGTATTCCCATTCATTAATTATTATATAATTTGGCAATCACTATATTCTTACGGTTGCTTATTCAATAACTTTTTCCTCACAATTTTTTTTATATCAGATTTAACTCGCAGTTTATTTATAACATAGTGAATAGAGTTTGGCCTCGAGCAGAAATATATTTTTTGCAATAAACAGGTTATGGTCCATCCAGTTGATAGTTTGACTACGTAGTAAATTGCAGTGATTCAATTACTCGAGGTCCCGCGGGGTGCGTCCTACTTTTTTCCAGCCTGTCCAATTTCGAGTTTATCGAAACTCATTAATTCCGTTCCGCCGGAATTTACTTGATTATTAATTTCGACCGATGCCGCTCTTTAAACGAATTCATCGATCCGCCGTATCTGTCCACGTTAACGAGAAAAGTATACAGACACACGTACGCGTCCGCGTGTGCGTAATGGCCGAGCCCATCAAATTGCCGTCATCCCTCATTTTTATCCGCGGCCAAATTACAGAATGTCATTTCCCGTCGAAAATTGCCGCCCGCCGCTGATTCGCGTTTCAAATAACTAACGTTCGCTAGATTGCGAACGTTCGTTGCAAAATTGTCATCAAAGCATAAAAATTCTTTTTAATGTAATTTGAAATGATCCTTTGGAATTATTAAAAGAAATTCATTTCCTAATCCTAATCAAGATTATTTGAAAATACGTTTCGTTCATTTCGAAAAGAATAATAATTTCTAGTTAGGTTTCACCTAAATAATATAATTATAATTAATGCCACGAGTAGAAGACGTTCGTATGCACAGTGACCGTGTGTGTTTGTTACGTTAAAGAGAGATTAGGAAACCCGCATACACATGTACGCGCATTGTAAGCGCCTGACAAGGCGAACGCCGGGCCAGCCGACAATCCCGACTGCAGCTGAGATTGTCTCGCGGGATGAAGCTCCTCAGACGTTGGTATTTAACGAAGAAACCAGACTCTGACGTTAACGAGTTCATTCAACGAAATTGTAAACTCGGCTTAAACGCAATTAACAAACCTCCCAACAGACGTTAAAAATTACGATCAATTGTCATCAAGTAAATTGACTTCGGTGGCTCGATCGATGCTATCGAGATATTGCAGAAAAATGGTAAACAAAAATAATTGAATCGCAGATGGGAACGGGGATTTTAATTACGCGGCAAGTTTCGCATAGATCGGAAGGAGCAGAGAGACACGCGGGGGGTGGTTGCATCCCCGGTGTCTGTCGCGAATCGCGCGGGGCGGGACACGCGTTCATTACGTCACAAAGAGACAGATTAGGAAACACGTGTCGTTCGCGGCGCGGATAAATGACAGTTGACAGATATTCCCGGCGACGGGGGCTAAAACAGCGGGATTCTGAACGGATAGCGAGGACGAATCGTCGGCGCGGTCCGGGGGCAGGGGATTTCATTCTGTTCCCTGATGAGAATCTTTTTTGCGGCCGGCTCACAGAATTTGCACAAGCCCACGTCGAAAGCTATAAACCCGCTTAGGGGGGAAGAAACCGCCGGGAAAAACGTATAATTGTTAATTGTCCTTTTCAGACAAAAGACAGAATAAACCGCAATTAAACTTTTTCTTATCCTCCCTCGTTTTTTTAACATTTCCCTCCTTCTATCTCTTCTCTTTTCATTTTATGCATCATTGTTCACTTGAAACTCACTGAAACTATTTTTGTACTTCGTTTTAAAGAATACTTCGTGCCAAGAAATTTATTTTCTTATATATGATTTACTTGAATTTTAAATGGAGAAATGCATATATACAAAAATCGATAATTCTAGTATTAATTAATCTAGTACTAATTAATACTAAATTTAATGAATTCTTGTACTAAATTTTTGCAAACATTCGAATCTAAAGGTTTTCGCTAGTTCGACATATCTTGTGATTAAGGAAAAGGAAAGGTGGAGTTTTTCATTTGGCATTATCTGTGACGGAAAGAAATCGACACCGGTTCGGTTCTCGGCCGAGGGTCTGCTCTCAATTAAAGTTTGTCGCAAAGGATCGGAACTGTTTGCAACGAAGTTCCGCTGGTAATCGTTGGATGAAGATTGAGTTATTTCCGAGCGACAACAGACGCAGATGCCCGCTAACAACTTCGTTACCACTTCTAAGAACTTATCCGCCTACTTCAATAATATGCAATTCGTTCCTGCCGCGAAATGATAACACGATTTCACACCTTTTCTACAAATTAAATTAGTGAACGACTTAAACGTGCATGAATTATGTTGATAGATTAAAATTTATTATCAATAAGTAATTTAAAAAAATGATCCTTTTCATTCTAAATAAAGATGTGATATCAAATTTTGTCGAATAACATATATAAGAAAATGAAGGGCCTTGTTTTTAATAAACTGCCATTTTCAATTAATACACCTACAGAGAGCGGCGGGGAATTGTAGATTAGGCGCGAAACGAAATTAGTAAACTTCTCTCGGTATTTACAAAGATTGGAATCGCGGCCGCGAACAGCTTCATTTGTACCGAGTTCAATTACGGGACCACAATGCCGGCTCGCGAAGCCGCGACTTCCTTACCTTTGTGCATTAAAGTTTCTGCGTTTTCACCAAGGCCTCGTTATCGAACACAATACAGCTCTGCAGCCGTCGCGCGATCCGATGGAAACATATCAAATTACAATCGACTCCAAGAGTAAAAATATCCCAACAATTTAAGAATTTTCATTACGAAATAAGTATAACGTTCATTGTCTATTCTATTCAGAAGTCAGAGCTTTTTCAGCACTTTTTTATTTATCCCCTGTGTTTATATCAAGAAATGGTTACTTGAAAGGACAATGAAGTCGAAATAAAACGAATGCTCCTAAAAAACTTGAACTATCACACTCGAGTGGCTTCTAATAAAAAGCTGAAATATTAATGCACGTCGAAAGAAAGTAGAGTTCAGTAGGAAAAAATCGAATCAGGTTTTGTTCGGTTGTATTTGGTTTCACGGCGCGACGTAACCGTAAATTAACTTCCACCGTAATTTGGTAGTCAGCTACAACGTGTATTGAAAGAGATAATTAAAATCCAGCGCGAGACAGGGCCCGTGGAAAGTAACAAGGAGAGCGCGAGACAACGAGGCTCATACGAGTCGAATTAAAAAATAAATAATAAAGAGAAGGAAAAAGAGCAGCCGGCTAAATAGGAAACTCTGTGTATCGAACCGGGAGTATCTCGTTTCGAGCGAAACCGTGGGGTAATTTCTCGATTGCATCCTACGTCCGATTGCCTCCCAGGAACATTGCGACAGCTCCACTCAATGTATTCATTGAAAACAGTTCAAGCAAATCTATGTATAGTACATACAGAACCGATAAAAAATGTCATATATAACAACAGATCGCTTAATAAATTTATCAAAAATTGTACAAAAATTAAATTAATTCCGCACAAAATAATCAAGTCTTCAATTTTTTTTATTAAAATCCCTAAAAATTGTATCTTTCAACAAATCAGTTGAATATAAAATTGATTTACAATCTTCGTAGGAACTGATAGCACATCTAACAACGATTTCGTGCTGTTCAGTAGTGAACGAGCGGCGAATACCAAGTACTTATGAGTCTTCGTCGCGAAGGAGCCTGAGGCTCGTTCCGGTCCGCGTTTTATCATTCGTCGATTTACTTCGCGAATTATATTTTACCCCATTAACTCGGTACGTCCGAACGAACCGGTGCTGATGTCATCAGCTCGCGTCCAGTTGCGAATTTCGCAGTTTTTCTGCGATGGGATCCGAGCGGAGACGCTTGCGAGTCACGTACCGATCCCGGCATTAATATTGTTACCCTCCGATTCATGAATCACGCTGCTGTTTCTTATTGGATACAAATTGAATTATTGTGGAGTTTTTTATTCTTATCAACATCGAGACCGATGGAGTACCAATAATTTGTTATATTCTGTATATACTCCACGTGTTACTATACTTATAATACTGAAGACCAATTNGTACATACAGAACCGATAAAAAATGTCATACATAACAACCGATTGCTTAATGAATTTATCAAAAATTGTGCAAAAATTAAATTAATTCTATGTAAAATAATCAAGTCTTCAATTTTTTTATTAAAATCCTTAAAAATTGTATCTTTCAACAAATCAGTTGAATATAAAATTGATTTACAATCTTCGTAGGAACTGATAGCACCTAACAACGATTTCGTGCTGTTTGCTTAATGAATTTATCAAAAATTGTGCAAAAATTAAATTAATTCTATATAAAATAATCAAGTCTTCAATTTTTTTATTAAAATCCCTAAAAATTGTATCTTTCAACGAATCAGTCGAGCATAAAATTGATTTACAATCTCCGTAGAAACTGATAGCACATCTAACAACGATTTCGTGCTGTTCAGTAGTGAACGAGCGGCGAATACCAAGTACTTATGAGTCTTCGTCGCGAAGGAGCCTGAGGCTCGTTCCGGTCCGCGTTTTATCGTTCGTCGATTTACTTCGCGAATTATATTTTACCCCATTAACTCGGTACGTCCGAACGAACCGGTGCTGATGTCATCAGCTCGCGTCCAGTTGCGAATTTCGCAGTTTTTCTGCGATGGGATCCGAGCGGAGACGCTTGCGAGTCACGTACCGATCCCGGCATTAATATTGTTACCCTCCGATTCATGAATCACGCTGCTGTTTCTTATTGGATACAAATTGAATTATTGTGGAGTTTTTTATTCTTATCAACATCGAGACCGATGGAGTACCAATAATTTGTTATATTCTGTATATACTCCACGTGTTACTATACTTATAATACTGAAGACCAATTAATCTATCTATTATATATTTCTCTTCTATTGCTCGTTGCTATTCAGATTCTATTTCATATGACAATGAATTCTTGCAAACCGTGAATTGAAGAAATAAATGAATACAAATTTGTTTCTCTCCTTAGTGCTGAGATTTCTTAAAAAATATCAGAAATTGTCTTGGTATACAAGATCGATATCTCGTGTATCAAGAAGCATCGTGCACACGCGTGTCCGCGTTTGTTCTTGTGATTATTCGGGAGGGACCGGCCCGTAAATTTCTCAGCTCGATAAGAAGAAAATTTATTGATGTCCGCCAAGTCTGATACCGGGATAATATTGGTTTTATCAACAGATTTCAAACAACCGCAATTTTTGTGCCTCGAGCCCCTCTACGAAAAAACACAGACACTCTCTTCTTGTTAAAGCTTGTGCGAAGCTTATTAAATGCTAATTATTAAACAGCGGTCGTTTATACAAAATAATATATTCATGGCATTATTAAAATATTGAAATATGCATTCAGAGAGATTTTAATATTAAACTTGTATAGATTTATGTATAATATGATTTCTTATAAATGCATAAAATTCGTCGGAATTTGAGTTATTTTCGAAAGTCGTATAAATCCATTTTTGTAGAAAATGAATTAAAATGTTAATTTTAGTGAGATATAGATATCCATTATATTTTTAATATAAATTATTAAAGGCGTTCTCCGTGAAAATTCGCGGTCTAATAATAATTGTTCAAATAGTCAGTGAGGACAATCGACGGGAGGCGATTGAATCGAAAGGATAGCAGATAGCGAATCGTCTAAGGATAAGCACTGAATGGCGTCGGGCTTCACAAAGAAATTGTACTTCTATACAGAACAAGAATGGACTGGTTCCATTTACGGTTAGAAACATCGGCATCCTCCTGTCTGAGGCGATGCACGGCGAGCCCGATCGGGCAGGCAAAAATAATTGGAAAATAATTCCGTCGATCGGAAACCTATCCTCGGTCGCGCAGCGAGCAATGTCCCCTCATTACCTTTTTTCAACCGGGGAACCCGGCGGTCGTCGTCGCTCGACAAAAGAATGTCCTCGAAAGGATCCGTTCGACTCGACGCGACAAATTGTATGCACACTCTCGATGACTAAATTAGAACAGTAATAAGAGCCGGGATCGATGAAAATTCATGGAGCGTAAATAAAGAAAAAGCGTCGCCGGCGGGGGAACAAGCAAATTCATAATACAGACTCTGGCCAAAAGATATTTGAAATTCTCTTTCGAAGGCAGCTGCATAATTCAAACCGCGAGGAAGCCAATGTTGCTCGTCGAGGAGCACACGAGCGCGGGGCTGAAAGAAAAAATGCGACCGAGAAAATTGAAACAAATGAGAACTTATATGCATCGCGTACGCATTCCCGCGCTTTTACCGTCGGCTCGTTTCATTCCCGGCCGTCGCCGTACGGTTTTATTGCCGTTACGACGTTACAGTCTTCCGCGGTTATTGTCACTCGTCGTTCACCGGCAGCGTTGACGAATCGCGGTCCTCCTCGCGGAAATTAAACCCAAACCTAGCTTTTTTACGTTCTTCGACCACAAACTAAGTTTTAAGACCTCTTTTTACTCTTCGTCGTCAAAGGAAGTTTGACGATAGGCGATCAAGTTTGCGATTGTACAATAGTAATCTTCCACGCCTCTGTTCCAAAGTTTGAGACACTACAGGTACCACAGTGTACACCGAAGAGTTTGGCAAATGTTCCGAATTATTAATCAGTAGAGACTGTTTTAATTGCTCAAACTATAGTGAATCATAATAATTTAATATACGATACACATACATATGATGTCACATACTTGAATGAAGAATTTTAACTGCTTTGATATGTGCCATTAATCCTTTAACAAGTTTCACTTGTGGTACTCAGATTGGAATAAATGTAAACATCATAAGTCAATCCTTCTCATTTAGTAAGTCAAAGGATTAAAATAATTAAAATTCTACAAGTAAAATCAACCACAATAAAAGTAAGGGGATAAAAGACGCAAGTCAGAATTTCAAGCATGATTAATTCTGAGGCATCGAAAGACAACGTTTCAGTNTTTCCGCGGTTATTGTCACTCGTCGTTCACCGGCAGCGTTGACGAATCGCGGTCCTCCTCGCGGAAATTAAACCCAAACCTTTTTTACGTTCAGCTTTTTTACGTTCTTCGACCACAAACTAAGTTTTAAGACCTCTTTTTACTCTTCATCGTCAAAGGAAGTTTGACGATAGGCGATCAAGTTTGCGATTGTACAATAGTAATCTTCCACGCCTCTGTTCCAAAGTTTGAGACACTACAGGTACCACAGTGTACACCGAAGAGTTTGGCAAATGTTCCGAATTATTAATCAGGAGAGACTGTTTTAATTGCTCAAACTATAGTGAATCATAATAGTTTAATACATGATACACATACATATGATGTCACATACTTGAATGAAGAATTTTAACTGCTTTGATATGTGCCATTAATCCTTTAACAAGTTTCACTTGTGGTACTCAGATTGGAACAAATGTAAACATCATAAGTCAATCCTTCTCATTTAGTAAGTCAAAGGATTAAAATAATTAAAATTCTACAATTAAAATCAACCACAATAAAAGTAAGGGGATAAAAGACGCAAGTCAGAATTTCAAGCATGATTAATTCTGAGGCATCGAAAGACAACGTTTCAGTTGCACGTTTTACGGCATGTCCTGAGACTTATGAACAGAGGTTTACGTATCTCGCATAGGAATTCCAGGTACGATTTTACAGCGTCCGGGATAGGATAATTCCAAGGAGAAAATTGTAGGCGCGTGAAGGAAGACGCTGGCAAGTGCGTCGTTCGAATTTAAGTAGCAATATCATCGATGTATCGGTGTTATACAGCGTCGTATCAACCAGGCCGTAAATTTTTAACAGGCGATTATTTCAGATTTGAATGCCAGTGCTCAATTTCACTGCACATTGGTTATTCATTTCACACTAAATGAAATAAATTATCAGCCATATTTACGAGAATAATGAATTCTAGTAACTTAGTGCAAAAATAATTTCGGCTTTTGATTGAAATTAATTTTTTTAGTCCTTTTATTAAATGTTAAGGAATTATTCATTTGATATCAAGAATAATGGGAAACGTTTTGAGGTATGCATTGAGGTTTCGAGAACATCTTTTTTGGGAGTGTAATAACAGCAAGTTCTGATTGAAAAGGGAATTGTAACAAGCAATGGAACCGTTCGTTCTTTCATCAGGTAAACGGACCCCGTTCCCGTGTGAGAACAAGCGATAACTCACGAATTCTATTGCCGAACTTCGGTTATATATAACCGCAAACTTCTCTTTAGGGGTCCATTGATTCTAAAACTTCTTTGCTTAATTCCACCCTCTCTTTCTTATCATCGAGGGATGCATTTGACAATCAACCCAGAATGGAATTTCTAATTTCTTTACACATGCAACGTGACCAAACCACAAATACTCTCATTACTTTCTAATCTTGATTTCTATCCACAAATCATTAAAGGATTAGACTTAAAATTTTTTACATAGAAATGTAAATTAAATTTCCTAATTTCTGTTTAGTGTATTTTTGTATAATTTGTATATTTGCTTAAAATTATAGAAAAATAAGGAAATAAGTAGAAATCGTGAGGTGAACAAAAATTGGGACGTTTACCTCAGTTTCCCATTTTCGAAGGACTCTGAATAAGCTAGCTTTTATCTTAGATTCATTTTAGGTAGCCGCACTCTCGAACGTTACACAAACGGAATACGCGAGCAGCGTGGAGATTTGTCGAACAAAAGAAGAACGGATCGTAGAACGGAATGAAATTATTATTAATGCCGGGGAGTGAAGCGTCGCCGTCGTTCCTCGGACCGCGTCTTAAACTTGCTCATTGTGCGACCGTGTCTCAATTAGCGAGAGTGAATTTTACCAAAATTAACTTCGCCCCGAGTAAACTTCCCTAACTACGTAAATTTAAAGCAAATTCCCCCCTTAACCGAGTTACTTGCTAAAAGCAAATTGCACGCGCCGAAGTCGACTAACGTTTGCAACAAATTCAAATTTGTCGAAATTCCCGTTTCCGTTCTGTTCGGTCGGTCCCGGGATTATAATCGCGGCCGCATTATCGCGTCTCGCTCTCCGCTTAGACCGTGAAACTCCACCGAGAAACGAATACACATTAACTGTTAATATTTCTTTTAATTATTTCGTCGAATCGAGTCGTCGACTCACGTCGTAACTGACATTTCCACTTCCGATCCTATCGGCGGAATCTCATTTGGATAGATCGATCAATTAAGGGAGAACTGCGATTGCTGCCATTGTCTGGTAACGGCCGGGTCAGCGGAATCTCGCGGCGAAACTTTATTCGTCTACTTTCCGCGATAGGAACATCCGGCCTCGGCGCCGCGAATGTCTGCGATACTGTAGCTTTTCCTGTTTCCTGCTGAATAGGGAGAAATGGGATTTGGGGGATAAGTCGTAAGTCGACTAACGGGGAATGAGGAAATGAAGGAGGAAACGGTGGATCCGGTTGGAGCGGCGGCAAAGCGCGAGTATAGAAGTTGCGACAAAAGGACCACCGAGAAATTATCGACTTTCCGCGAAGCTCATAAGACTGCTGTGCCCCGTGTTCCCGCAGCCACCATGTGCAACCGTATCGCGTTGCATCCCGCGACTTCATTCAAATTAATATGCCTGTACGACGGCGAAGCATATTATAAACCTCTACGTTTTTTGTTAAAAGGTCTTATCTATTATAAAATTGAAAAAATTAAAGTCTCATCTTTTATCATAAACGTCGTCGTCAGATCAAGTAGTCATTGCAATGTACGTGCTATTAAACGACGTGCAACAAGTATATTAAAAGGGTTCATCTCATTTTCATTATAAAATTGAAAAAATTAATCTCTCATCTTTTATCATAAACGTCGTCGTCAAATCAAGTAGTCCTTGCAATGCATGATATTATTATATATTAAACGACGTGCAACAAGTATTCTTTGTAATAAATTATTCCAGTTAAATTGTAATTCATAATTCTGGCTCGATGAATGAATGTATGTCGTAGGGAAGCAGTTAGGAAAATGTTTGAAACGTCTATTATACCGAGGACCGATTTGAATATCGCGAGAATCCTGTTATTGTACCGTTCGAGATTTATTTAACTCAGCCGACGCGAGAAGTTCTCGTGACGGCGAGCCCCTTACGCCCAGGACGTCTCCGTTGCTTTCTTAAAAAACAGGTAACGAGAGATCGGCGGTCGGGATGCAAATCGAACCGGCGAGGAGCCCCCGAGGAAAAAAATAAGGAAGCGAGAATGAAAGTGGAACAATGTTCGATGATTTTACGGGTCGACGGTTATCGATTTTTCGGCAAACATTATCGAGCTTCCTACCGGGAGAAATGGAACGAGCCTAGGGAGAAGCTGGATAAGTCGGAAATCGTGATTACCTAGGTATAAGATGTTTCCTGATTACAGATAAAAAGTTGTTTGAATGACCGAGAACCGCTGCTTCCAACCAGTACTGTAATTTTCTTATCTTTCGATTGAGACAATTCTAGCTTGTTAAACTTACTTTCATTTCGCTGTTAATTAAATACTAAAAAACCATTTAAAAATTTATGTATATATTTTACATATATAATAATTCTTCAAAACATTAACTTTTGACTTGTGTTACTTTAGAAGCACGTGTGCGACATGGCTAAACCGGTGAAACGCGATACATGGATCTCCAAGTGTAAAAGATTCATTTTGAATTTGTGGCAATCGTCGTGTTCGCAAATCAGCATTAAACGAGAGGATTACAGTGTGAACCACGTTAAACGATAGCAATTTTGACAATCCCCCGTTTACGTGACTGGGAGATCAGACGTGGCTGCTGGCGTTCGAGGTCTCGACGTGGCGCGGCAGCGTTAAAAACCGTCCCGTGGGAACGTCGCGACCGGGTTTCCCTTGGAAACGTATGTAAGTTTTAAGACGGAGCCGTATCGTCGCAACTTTAACCCGCGCCGAAAACTTCTCCGCCAGCGCGCCGTTGAACAACGAAAAGAAATCGGCGTCTGGCCGATAGCGAGTTTACATCCGCGCGATATACAGACTAGACTTCGATTTTTCCCTCTGTCTCTCTCTCTCCCTCTCTCTTTCTCTCTTTCTCCCTCTCTTTCTGTGTGTCTGTGTTACTTTTATTCGCAGAAGCGAGTCGCGATTCCTCCTCGCGTATAACCCGTGTCGTTACTCTTACGGGAAACGGAGGGTGAGGGAGGAAGGGGTGAGAAAAGTTTTCCGCGTTTTGTCGGCCGACTTACGACTACGACGGAAATCCAGTTTCTGCCTGTTGGATCCGGATCTCTCGCCCCGGAAGCCGATATCAATTCGACCGGCCGGATATAATTTCCACTGACTGCCTCGGATACTATGCACGCTAAAGTCACGACTATGCGAGAACCAGTTGTTACTCAACTGATTATTCATTCAGACTCTTGACTGCAATTACCTCTTTTCGACATTTTATAAGATTATATATATTATATTTATTTACACTATATTTTATATGTATATATTTTATAGAATTATTGTAAGCAATAATAATTAAACTGCATCATACATTTATAAAAAAAGTGAATGTACATAAAATATGAAGATCGGACATAATGAAAAGATAAACTATCTTGCAACTCATTGTTAATGAGAGAGAGAGAGGAGTGAGATGAAGACAGAGATACCGAGGAAAGGAGTTTGTCAAAGTAATTCCAGTTTTCTTCCAGCCACGATTCCTGTCACGTACGTCCAAGTTCTCGTCTTTACCACCTCGAATCCTTATTATCCTATATCCGTGACCGTAATCCAGCTGCTTGCCAAATAACCCCGGCCGAGCCGTGAAATCGTTGTAATAACAAGCCCGACGGTTTTAATCATCTTTGACGGGCAGAAACGTTGCGAGAAAATTAATTACACGCCGGAAAATGTTCAACCCAACGTTTAATCGCCTCGTTCGATATTAAGGAACAAATTTAACTTATATAAAACGTGCAGGTATTAGCATAAATGCTCGCGACGTTGGGAATGTCGATTGGCCGCGCGATTCTTGACGACGTAATTGAATAATCAAGCAACGGAGGAGACGATCTCGGCGGCGAGTCGCTGCGAAACGCGAACAAAGCCAGACGCGAGGTATAATCATTGAATTACTCGAGAAGTACGACTACCTTTCCGATGGCAGACGGGACGTCGCGGCACGTTGGCCGCGTGAACCGGACCAAAGGCCGGGTACACGTATCAAGGGGGTTTAATTCAATAGACGCGGGAGAGCAAGAGGCAAGGAAGAAGAATCGCGAGGCCTTTCGCAACGGTACGTGCGCGCCGATCCCCGGGAATTCAGTTAATCGCTTCGAGCGCGAGGAATCTCGGGAAAAACGTCGGCAGAGGGAAACGCGATACACAGAATCCGCAACAGTCAGCGAGTGCGACGTCAAACAAATATTAGTTAATAAATCTAACAGAGGTACACAGTTTCAAAACAGATGTGCGAGAAATTAATATTTGATAAATAATTGAAAAGAACTGTGGCGAGATCAAGCAAAGTATAGGTCGGGATAATTCTAACTTTGAAAGAATCGACGGTTCTGTTCCAGCTGTAAATCAGCGGGGACTTTTATCGGGATCGACAGGGTATAGTTTATTCGACACGACAGGTTTCGAACGCGTTTCGCGGTCCGACCGCCGCGCTGGCTATTATTAACAACGGAAAACGCAAAACGACGGACGATGGCGAAACGAAGATGAACGCGGAGGCCGCGCGCGAATTTTAACCGCAAATTGCGACCGCAATGGAGGCTCGTTATAGCGAAACAGGAAATTAATGCTATAGCGAACGCGGTGTCACTCGCATTATAATTCACGGCAACATACTTTTCCCATCTTCCCTGCAATTTTATCTACGCGCCCGATGAGCTTTTTCCCTAGCCGCGCCATCAAAAATCCTTTGCAAAGGATAATACCGCGGAATATGCTGAAATACACTGGCAAACATTCTCCCTTGAATTATTAAGCATTATATATTATTACCAACCCCCCNACGTAATTGAATAATCAAGCAACGGAGGAGACGATCTCGGCGGCGAGTCGCTGCGAAACGCGAACAAAGCCAGACGCGAGGTATAATCATTGAATTACTCGAGAAGTACGACTACCTTTCCGATGGCAGACGGGACGTCGCGGCACGTTGGCCGCGTGAACCGGACCAAAGGCCGGGTACACGTATCAAGGGGGTTTAATTCAATAGACGCGGGAGAGCAAGAGGCAAGGAAGAAGAATCGCGAGGCCTTTCGCAACGGTACGTGCGCGCCGATCCCCGGGAATTCAGTTAATCGCTTCGAGCGCGAGGAATCTCGGGAAAAACGTCGGCAGAGGGAAACGCGATACACAGAATCCGCAACAGTCAGCGAGTGCGACGTCAAACAAATATTAGTTAATAAATCTAACAGAGGTACATAGTTTCAAAACAGATGTGCGAGAAATTGATATTTGATAAATAATTTAAAAGAACTGTGGCGAGATTAAGCAAAGTATAGGTCGGGATAATTCTAACTTTGAAAGAATCGACGGTTCTGTTCCGGCTGTAAATCAGCGGGGACTTTTATCGGGATCGACAGGGTATAGTTTATTNAACGATAGCAATTTTGACAATCCCCCGTTTACGTGACTGGGAGATCAGACGTGGCTGCTGGCGTTCGAGGTCTCGACGTGGCGCGGCAGCGTTAAAAACCGTCCCGTGGGAACGTCGCGACCGGGTTTCCCTTGGAAACGTATGTAAGTTTTAAGACGGAGCCGTATCGTCGCAACTTTAACCCGCGCCGAAAACTTCTCCGCCAGCGCGCCGTTGAACAACGAAAAGAAATCGGCGTCTGGCCGATAGCGAGTTTACATCCGCGCGATATACAGACTAGACTTCGATTTTTCCCTCTGTCTCTCTCTCTCCCTCTCTCTTTCTCTCTTTCTCCCTCTCTAGCCCTGTGTCTGTGTTACTTTTATTCGCAGAAGCGAGTCGCGATTCCTCCTCGCGTATAACCCGTGTCGTTACTCTTACGGGAAACGGAGGGTGAGGGAGGAAGGGGTGAGAAAAGTTTTCCGCGTTTTGTCGGCCGACTTACGACTACGACGGAAATCCAGTTTCTGCCTGTTGGATCCGGATCTCTCGCCCCNTCTCCCTCTCTCTTTCTCTCTTTCTCCCTCTCTTTCTGTGTGTCTGTGTTACTTTTATTCGCAGAAGCGAGTCGCGATTCCTCCTCGCGTATAACCCGTGTCGTTACTCTTACGGGAAACGGAGGGTGAGGGAGGAAGGGGTGAGAAAAGTTTTCCGCGTTTTGTCGGCCGACTTACGACTACGACGGAAATCCAGTTTCTGCCTGTTGGATCCGGATCTCTCGCCCCGGAAGCCGATATCAATTCGACCGGCCGGATATAATTTCCACTGACTGCCTCGGATACTATGCACGCTAAAGTCACGACTATGCGAGAACCAGTTGTTACTCAACTGATTATTCATTCAGACTCTTGACTGCAATTACCTCTTTTCGACATTTTATAAGATTATATATATTATATTTATTTACACTATATTTTATATGTATATATTTTATAGAATTATTGTAAGCAATAATAATTAAACTGCATCATACATTTATAAAAAAAGTGAATGTACATAAAATATGAAGATCGGACATAATGAAAAGATAAACTATCTTGCAACTCATTGTTAATGAGAGAGAGAGAGGAGTGAGATGAAGACAGAGATACCGAGGAAAGGAGTTTGTCAAAGTAATTCCAGTTTTCTTCCAGCCACGATTCCTGTCACGTACGTCCAAGTTCTCGTCTTTACCACCTCGAATCCTTATTATCCTATATCCGTGACCGTAATCCAGCTGCTTGCCAAATAACCCCGGCCGAGCCGTGAAATCGTTGTAATAACAAGCCCGACGGTTTTAATCATCTTTGACGGGCAGAAACGTTGCGANTCTCTTTTCGACATTTTATAAGATTATATATATTATATTTATTTACACTATATTTTATATGTATATATATTATAGAATTATTGTAAGCAATAATAATTAAACTGCATCGTACATTTATAAAAAAAGTGAATGTGCATAAAATATGAAGATCGGACATAATGAAAAGATAAACTATCTTGCAACTCATTGTTAATGAGAGAGAGAGAGGAGTGAGATGAAGACAGAGATACCGAGGAAAGGAGTTTGTCAAAGTAATTCCAGTTTTCTTCCAGCCACGATTCCTGTCACGTACGTCCAAGTTCTCGTCTTTACCACCTCGAATCCTTATTATCCTATATCCGTGACCGTAATCCAGCTGCTTGCCAAATAACCCCGGCCGAGCCGTGAAATCGTTGTAATAACAAGCCCGACGGTTTTAATCATCTTTGACGGGCAGAAACGTTGCGAGAAAATTAATTACACGCCGGAAAATGTTCAACCCAACGTTTAATCGCCTCGTTCGATATTAAGGAACAAATTTAACTTATATAAAACGTGCAGGTATTAGCATAAATGCTCGCGACGTTGGGAATGTCGATTGGCCGCGCGATTCTTGACGACGTAATTGAATAATCAAGCAACGGAGGAGACGATCTCGGCGGCGAGTCGCTGCGAAACGCGAACAAAGCCAGACGCGAGGTATAATCATTGAATTACTCGAGAAGTACGACTACCTTTCCGATGGCAGACGGGACGTCGCGGCACGTTGGCCGCGTGAACCGGACCAAAGGCCGGGTACACGTATCAAGGGGGTTTAATTCAATAGACGCGGGAGAGCAAGAGGCAAGGAAGAAGAATCGCGAGGCCTTTCGCAACGGTACGTGCGCGCCGATCCCCGGGAATTCAGTTAATCGCTTCGAGCGCGAGGAATCTCGGGAAAAACGTCGGCAGAGGGAAACGCGATACACAGAATCCGCAACAGTCAGCGAGTGCGACGTCAAACAAATATTAGTTAATAAATCTAACAGAGGTACACAGTTTCAAAACAGATGTGCGAGAAATTAATATTTGATAAATAATTGAAAAGAACTGTGGCGAGATCAAGCAAAGTATAGGTCGGGATAATTCTAACTTTGAAAGAATCGACGGTTCTGTTCCAGCTGTAAATCAGCGGGGACTTTTATCGGGATCGACAGGGTATAGTTTATTCGACACGACAGGTTTCGAACGCGTTTCGCGGTCCGACCGCCGCGCTGGCTATTATTAACAACGGAAAACGCAAAACGACGGACGATGGCGAAACGAAGATGAACGCGGAGGCCGCGCGCGAATTTTAACCGCAAATTGCGACCGCAATGGAGGCTCGTTATAGCGAAACAGGAAATTAATGCTATAGCGAACGCGGTGTCACTCGCATTATAATTCACGGCAACATACTTTTCCCATCTTCCCTGCAATTTTATCTACGCGCCCGATGAGCTTTTTCCCTAGCCGCGCCATCAAAAATCCTTTGCAAAGGATAATACCGCGGAATATGCTGAAATACACTGGCAAACATTCTCCCTTGAATTATTAAGCATTATATATTATTACCAACCCCCCTCGCATCCCTCGTCCATATTAATTATCGTGTAATTCAAAACAACAGAAATATTACATCAATAAAAACCAATTAAGTAATTGTATTATATTTTTCGAGTTCGATAATTTTGTAACATTTTATAGCTTAAAATATATCCCATCGCGTTAAAGAAATATTGACATATTTGGAATATATGAGAAAACTACAACTCTCAAATTTTTAGTAATATAAAAATAATGAGATAATTCACTTATTTTTACTCTGCGCATAATAGCTGAGAATTTGTAGATAAAATCTGGATTAATCGGAAGAATCTTAAAATAATCCGGAAGGGAGGCATATTATCTCGGTCGCGTCAACGGGTAATAATTAACCGGCGTATAAAACAGTGGCAATCAATCAATCTCACAATAGCAACCACCCCCGACTGTATCAACAAACCTCCATCAGCGTGAAACATTACTTGATTCACTCCCCCTCGATAGGCACACACAATACGATTACGCTTCTAATTAGCACGTTGTTCTCGCGTTTTGACTATACCAAACACTTGAACATACGATCTGGCGATAAGCCTCTTCCCGATGCCCTGCCTCGCGTTTTCCGCGCAACCGTTTAAAGGGGTCATACCATCCGCGGGCGAACGCACAAGAAATTCAATTTCGAAAACTCATTTTCCAATTNACATTATATATTATTACCAACCCCCCAAGCATCCCTCGACCATATCAATTATCGTGTAATTCAAAACAACAGAAATATTACATCAATAAAAACCAATTAAGTAATTGTATTATATTTTTCAAGTTCGATAATTTTGTAACATTTTAGAGCTTAAAATATATCCCATCGCGTTAAAGAAATATTGAAATATTTGGAATATATGAGAAAACTACAACTCAAATTTTTAGTAATATAAAAATAATGAGATAATTCACTTATTTTTACTCTGCGCATAATAGCTGAGAATTTGTAGATAAAATCTGGATTAATCGGAAGAATCTTAAAATAATCCGGAAGGGAGGCATATTATCTCGGTCGCGTCAACGGGTAATAATTAACCGGCGTATAAAACAGTGGCAATCAATCAATCTCACAATAGCAACCACCCCCGACTGTATCAACAAACCTCCATCAGCGTGAAACATTACTTGATTCACTCCCCCTCGATAGGCACACACAATACGATTACGCTTCTAATTAGCACGTTGTTCTCGCGTTTTGACTATACCAAACACTTGAACATACGATCTGGCGATAAGCCTCTTCCCGATGCCCTGCCTCGCGTTTTCCGCGCAACCGTTTAAAGGGGTCATACCATCCGCGGGCGAACGCACAAGAAATTCAATTTCGAAAACTCATTTTCCAATTATCACGGGTCTGTGGCTTCATCGAAATAGCAACAAACGTAATTTCTCTCTAAAAAAAGAGACTTGATAATTCTTTAGTATCACTAAAGTATTGAAAGATTAGAAGTTTATCTGTAAAAAATATTTGCTCGTTGTCTGGGGTAAACGACGGCAGAAGAAAGCGAGGAAAGGGTTGAAGAAATATCAGCAGGAGGCTCGCACGAGCTATCCAGCCAGTCCTTGCATAACACCGCGACNGTTTGCTCGTTGTCTGGGGTAAACGACGGCAGAAGAAAGCGAGGAAAGGGTTGAAGAAATATCGGCAGGAGGCTCGCACGAGCTATCCAGCCAGTCCTTGCATAACACCGCGACACGCGAAAAACATGGTAAACTACGTTCGTTATCGCGGCGCGTATCTGCTACCGGTTCTGAAAAAGCTCCTTCGTCCCCGAGGGAGGAAGCTCGCAGCGAGCCAACGCGACTCCGCGTCCCGTGACGCGCTCGATCACGATAATTTCGCTTTTTCCACCGGCAAAAGGAAAGCCAAACGCCGCGTCGCGTGGATATTCTGAGCTCGTTAAATCGGAACATCGAGAAAAATCACTGTTTGTTCTACGCTAATGAAAAGAAGCCGGTTTACGGTTGCCGCAAAGTACTGAGAAAAAGACGCAGTAAATTATACGCAACTGGGACTGATCAAGGTTGTATGAAATGTAAGAAAAGTTTAAGACACCTAGTAAAAAGCTATGTTCAATACTACCTTAATTCTCAGTCCCTCTATCGCTTTTTTTAATAAAATATAGATTATTATAAAAAAAAACAACCTTATTAATTATTACAATACATAGTAATAACAAAGCAATTTGGCATCACGTAAAATGCATTCTAGGCCTCACAGTCACAGTCAGATGATAGAAATTTTGNCAACCCTATTAATTATTACAATAGATAGTAATAACAAAGCAATTTGGCATCACGTAAAATGCATTCTAGGCCTCACAGTCACAGTCAGATGATAGAAATTTTGATTATACTAACAAATTATTCTACAAAAAACTAGAGGGAGACTAGGAGAAATATGTACAAATGTTAAAATTTTAATGCTTTGTCATTGATTTTCTGTAAGGGTTTATAGAACCTTAATTGGCGAACAGCACAATGTCTTCTGGGCGGGCCGATAAATTCGATTAATTGGCTGGACAATTAGTCACCGGTAATTAATAATATGAATTTGGTTAGAATTATACATGGCCCCGCGACCTGGCCTCGTAATTTCTAATTTAGCGGCAGGTTTGTTGTGCCGATGAAAACGTCGGTTTAGATAATGCTCCTACCGCGTAATTTAGATTTAAATTAAATCGCCGGCGCACCAGTCAACGCGGTAACGTTATTAACGATGGAACAAGTGGTAGATACTTGTGTCATACGAATCGATTCGATCCAATTCTGGATCGTGATTACGCGCCAAGCTTTGTGCCCGTCCCGATAATTGCAGGGACAATGGTTCCATAAAACAAAAACCTGGTAATATAATATTTATTTATAACAGTGTCAAAAATTCTCGTTGCAACGTCCGCGGGGAATTATTCATCAACTTCAGCGGATTTTGTTGAGGATGTTGTAAACAGATTTTTAATTATTTTGATTCGAGTAGCAGCTGTTAACCCTGTTAAGGTAGTTAATTGAAGTTTCGTCGAGACGGTGAATAATGAAGAAGTTAATACACGGCGCCGCCAAGGGTGGATTAAAATATATCTATAAATTAATTTACAAAGTCCTTAATGAATTTGTAAATAATTTGCGTTTCGAGCGTGGCGCGCCGCCGCCGCCGCGACTGAATTTTAATCTACTATCACGTGATGTAATGAATGGGAGAACCGGACGTTGTCACGCGGCGCGCTGACAAATGCGCGTGTCCGTTTTAAAATCTGAATTAAAAGAACGGTAAATAACGAATCGTAGCCGGCTGTTAAACCAATTGTGAGATGATTCCCCGCCGCGGGCTACTTCAAAGTTAACGAACGCAGAAATCTGTTCGCGCGTTAATCGCTTTACGGCCGGCGGGTTTTTATTTCGCCCACGGTGTACACGAACGCCTTTGAATCCGCCCCCGTTTCGAATCTCATCGCGTTGAATTACGAATGCGAAAAGCCCTTCCAACTCCATTTGGCTGGCGGTGTTGCATATTGCACACAACAGCATATTACATGCCACGCATTACAGCGCGAACGGCGGTGTCTCGTTCGTTGGAAAGAATTCGTTCGTAGCTTATGAAACCCCCCTTTCGCCGGCGGCCCCGCGCGCCACGCCGCGCTCGCGGGATTTCCCTCATTTCCGTTTCTTCTGCCTCGTAATTCTCTCTCGAATTAAAGTCACCGCGGCAACGGATTTGTTTCTCTTTTCACGCCCGCGCTCTGCCTCCGACCATTTTCAAAGGGGGAGCCCGCAATCTAACTCGGAATAATTAATAACGCGAAACAGCCAATTCCCCCGCGCTTTGTCCTTCTCAATCGACGACTATTTGTTCGTCTAACGAATCCATCGCCCTTCCGTAATTTCCCTTTCATTCGAAAAATTCCTCCCCGCGATCAAGCGCTTTAAGGACTTTAATCAAGTACTCAACGCTCCGTTCAGCCGGCGGCTTTGGTAAAAACGAGGAGCTCGAAAGGAGAGTCGCGCACGTAGGACAGATAACATACGATCGATCCGGCTAATCGGGAGGACGGGCTCGACGAGTCTGGCTTGGAACTTGACAGTCTGTCACGGAAACGTCTGCGTGCCAACGCGAGAGCCGCGTTTCCGCCCGGCGGACTATAAGCGCGTCCATCCGCGCGGAAGCGCGCGCCAACACGGGATATATGGATGGATGTATGTATGCACGTTCGTCCTCAGGCACGACGAGTATCTCGGGAGGAACGCGACGTAAGACAACGAGACGTATCTGCGGATATAGTTTTCTGAGCCGAATCATCGAATTGAACTTGCAATTCTATCGATTTTAATCCATTTGCGTTGTTAGGACATTATAGTGTTGAAATATTATTATTTATTTATTTATTGATTAGGATACTTGATAAGCATTGTCTTAGTATAAAAATTATATCAATTACAGTAATCATTAAACGAAATGTAATATCATTAAATATATGAGTGACTGTATCTCATTATTGCAAGAATTCTTATGAGAAACGTTAATTTGATTATATTTATGGCAACGTATGACATTGTCTTAGTGTAAAAATTATATCAATTACAAAAATCATCACAAAAAATGTAATATCATTAAATATGAGTGACTGTATCTCATTATTGCAAGAATTCTCATAAGAAACGTTGATTTTGATTATATTTATGGTAATGTATGACGGAAATGGGTTAAGATGACGTTCTTAGCTTTCTGGTGGCTAAGGGATTAACGGGATAATCAATGATTTTCGGTGGAAATCCGCGCATCGCGGAGACCTGAGAATGGCAACGCGATGCCTCGAGTGGCCCTCGAGTAGCTCGCGAGGCCCTCAAACGAGTGGTGCAGAAGAACGCTGATGCAGCCCGCTATTTATCTCGAGCCAGCCCTCTAACATTATCATTTCAAATTGGTAAGCCTCCACGGTGTGTCTGCGCGCGGCAGTTTCTAGCTGAACGAAGAAAATAATCCGAACATTCTTCAGCGACAGATGAACGAAATTCAGTTTCTAAGAGAGCCCTCGCTCCTCCTTTCCACCAATTTACAATTGTTACTATATTACGAGTGGTAAAAAAACGGAAATAAATTTCCAAATTTAATTTCTGAATTGAGAATATACTTATCCTGTCTTTATGGGAAATGTAAGTAAATGATATTAAATTACTGGTAAGTAGATTGTGGATTTCGTGCAGTTATTGCGAAATCGTAAAAAATAGAAAGAAAATCTACACAAGTGTATGAAATTTCAACAGTAAAGTCTAGCTTCGACCTCCGCAATCAGTGACAGAACTAACTCTTGTAAAAAATATCATTGACGTCTGCAGTCTGTGATAACCCTTGCAGAGACTATCATTGACCTCCGTCATATACAGAATACAACAGAAAATTCCATCCATAATTCGCATGCAATCCATAAACGGACTCGCTCCGTGCCAAAAATTTGCAAAAATCTTTCGAGCAATTAACATTTCACGTGGCGATACGACCGCTTTCAGACCGGCGAATAATTCCGTCGGGGTGGAGAAGATAAGAGCGGTATATGTACAGCGATACGAGGCCAAAGGTTCTGACGATGTCAAGCGTCGCGGCGCGCCGTCAATCACGCTGATTGACGTTTCGAGCCGATGGCGAATAACAATTTACTCGAAATACCCGACAGCCGTACTCGTCGGCCACGACCGATAATGAATCCGGACAAACACTCCGCCAACTAGCGCCTTCTCGTACCCCTTGTCCCCTAACGATCTTCCCATTTTCAAACGATTCACCCTCTAAGCGTTTCTATTATACGCCTAGACCTTTAAATCCTCAAAATCTAACATAAGTTCAATGTAATAATTTTTATTACGTAAAATATGCAATAATCCATATTAATTTTAATTGCGTCCAAAATATATGATTGTAATAAAAGATAAATAATATATAGTATAATATATTAATTAATATTGCTAGCTATCAGGAAGCGTCTTAAGAAACACGGAGCCGTGAGACGTGAATTTCGAGCGAGCTTACTGTATTCCTCGCCACGGAATTTCTAGCTCGAGTTCCGAGAGACAATCGATTGCTTGAATAAGGAAGCAATAATCCCGGTGCAACATGTGTAGGAGGAATATTTCGAGACGCGGGGGCAGTTCGCGCGTGGCTTGGCCCTCGTTTTATCGGGGTTCTGCCGTAATTACGAGCCGATTCTCGTCAATAACGTGGATAACAGTCGACGAGGCTCGAGCGGGGATGCACGCTTACGCGATAATGCGGCCGATTAGATGCGAGCCAACGCAACGCGCACCGGCCTTCCCGAAAATTACGAACCCTGCTCACCAGTCGATCCTCCAGCCATTCTACAAACTATTCGAATGGAGAGCACCGTGAGTATCTCCTTACCAACGAAGTTAAATCACATTCGAAACAGAAAACATAATCCTGCTATTAAATGTCTTGGATTTGTAAAACGACGGAATATGCAATACAAAGAATGGATTGTATATAACAATACTTAGCACTAGATTGCAGGAGCAAGTCAATTTGACTCGTTTACGATTGTATTGCTGTATGTATAAAAAAACTTTAATAATTTATTGGTTTGTAATGAGGAGAAAAATCTGGCAAAATTTAATTTTGACGTCCAATTGCAAGGATAAAAAAATAGAAAAATCAAAGTATAATGCAAGATGCAAAGACATTATGGCAATAAGGACCCATTTTACATGAGTAATAAAAGGAAAGAAAGATAAGCAACAACTAATGGCACAAAATTAGATGCGAAATCAGAGAAAGGTGGGACAGATATTAGGAAAAACAGAAGAAGAGCTTCACAAACTTTCTACATAAAATTTTGCAGTATATTTTACTACTATCATGCTTGAAAACTATTAAAATTTCGATGCTTCGTCACTGGTTTTATGTAACCGCTCATAAATGACGAAGGTAACGTGAATCGATTGCGAGGTGAATTACATAAAAATGTTAAACGATCGTGTAAGTTATCAGGGGCGATTAATCAGTGACGATGAAGTGCATCAAAACGAGCGTAAAAAAGTCCGGTCGCGGTTAATCTCGGACAGATTATCGCCCGATTTCGCGTAACGTATTAACGTTAACAGGCACGAAACGAGTGGAAATGGAAGACCGTAATCACATTAGCGGGTCGAGTTAGCGGGGCTGGTTTATGCGGCATGAAAAGTGGCAAGAGATCGGAGATAATGCTCCTTAAGTATCCGCGTCCCCGTACACCGGAACCCGGTTACCTTTTTTTTTTTCAAATGCAAATACTACATCCTAAATATTAATGCGGCCGCAGTAAACGCGTTTTTGGTACGATAATGTACTGGCCGGGGGAAAAAAAATCGCCGTCGTGTTTTTACGCGACAACTCATTCTAAATTGCCGTGTTTCCCAGAAACTACCTTTTCTCTGTATATGCAATTCGCTGATAACTGTTGTTGCCATTACGGGCGTATATCGCGGCGAACGTTTATGAATAAACCGTGCTTAAGCTTGAAATAATATCAAATTCCCGGAGCTACATTTCCTACAATAATATAATCCGGATTGCGAATATCGTTTCGAAATTTATTTGAAAAATTCAATTATGGCCAGATGTAATCCGCGGGATAGAAAACATTGTCCGTATCGCATCGACGGCTATCATTTTTATTCGCTGAACATATATTTGTCCCGCTGGAATTCCACCCTCGGGCCGGCTGTTNTTATATTCCCAAGTTTTTGTTTTATGAAACCATTGTCACTGCAATTATCAGGACGGGCACAAAAGCTGGCGCGTAATCACGATCCAGAATTGGATCGAATCGATTCGTATGACACAAGTATCTACCACTTGTTCCATCGTTAATAACGTTACCGCGTTGACTGGTGCGCCGGCGATTTAATTTAAATCTAAATTACGCGGTAGGAGCATTATCTAAACCGACGTTTTCATCGGCACAACAAACCTGCCGCTAAATTAGAAATTACGAGGCCAGGTCGCGGGGCCATGTATAATTCTAACCAAATTCATATTATTAATTACCGGTGACTAATTGTCCAGCCAATTAATCGAATTTATCGGCCCGCCCAGAAGACATTGTGCTGTTCGCCAATTAAGGTTCTATAAACCCTTACAGAAAATCAATGACAAAGCATTAAAATTTTAACATTTGTACATATTTTTCCTAGTCTCCGTTTTTTGTAGAATAATTTGTTAGTATAATCAAAATTTCTATCATCTGACTGTGACTGTGAGGCCTAGAATGCATTTTACGTGATGCCAAATTGCTTTGTTATTACTATCTATTGTAATAATTAATAGGGTTGTTTTTTTTTATAATAATCTATATTTTATTAAAAAAAGCGATAGAGGGACTGAGAATTAAGGTAGTATTGAACATAGCTTTTTACTAGGTGTCTTAAACTTTTCTTACATTTCATACAACCTTGATCAGTCCCAGTTGCGTATAATTTACTGCGTCTTTTTCTCAGTACTTTGCGGCAACCGTAAACCGGCTTCTTTTCATTAGCGTAGAACAAACAGTGATTTTTCTCGATGTTCCGATTTAACGANCGCTCGTCTTCACACCCGGTGAGAGCATTATTAAACGCAGCGAGAGCATAATCTCTCTCAAAGTTAGTCAGAAAGGTGATAATCCTGCAATTATTCCGAGCAGACTGTGCGCATCAAGGCGACGACGACGACGGCGACGCAAATTTGTCTGTTCCTGTTATAACGAAGTCGTTGCGCTTTAAAGCCGGCATGTAAACGAACGGGACTTAATTCCGACCGAACCCTTCATAAAACCAGCAACAATAAAAGCGGTCGCGAAACGGGTAAGAACCGGTGGGCGAGCTGGTCGTATCGCGATGGATTTAACGCTAGTGGATGAAATAAACAGGGGGTCGGTGGCGAGTGCGTATTTCATTAGACGCGTAATCTCGTTTATTGCGAGCCACGCTGCTAAGTAATTGAACATAAACAGCGCGATTCCGCGACGACCGTGGAAAACCGAACGATCCAGCGAATTTCGGGACCGGGAATAAAATTGGTACGCGGAAAAATTAGCAGACGAGTGAAGAGGGAAAGAGAGAAAAAGAGAGAGAGAGAGGCGACTGAGAAGGAAAGCAGTTGGAAAAGCGAACCCTTAAAAACGCCACGTATTTTCATTCATTCGCCGTTTCAAAGAGAATCGGCATCGGCTCTTTCCCCTCTTGACAAAGATACGAAGCCGAAAGGAAGAGGGGCGAACGGACGGAAAAAAAAGAGAGGCAGCAGAGGGAAAAACAGCGGGGAAACAACGCGTTTTGATTCACTTTCACGGCTTCGTGCTCTTTCACCTTGCACGATTTTCTCTTGGCTCTTTTTTTTTGTTTTACGGTCGGCACGAAAATCCACCGCCCATCCATGCATATCGTTTTTTATTTCCCCGACGAAAGCTCCGTTAATGCGCGCGTTAACACCCCACGATCCGCGCGTCGACTTTTTTTACAATCCCCCCGTTTCTTCGCCCGCCGCCGCCGCGGCCCTCTCGCTCGCCCTTGTACTTTGTCCCGTCTCTCTCTCGCACCGTCCCCTCTGTCTCTGTAGATTACGAGGGTTGGCACGCCGTAAAATCTGCCGACACGTGTAAAAACGGCGGGCGCGTTAGCCCGCGGCCGTTCCCTGTTTTATTTTCCCGACCAACTATTTGCCGTAACCCCGAAAAATCTCTTTGGTAACGGACGCGCGACTGCCGTAACATCCACTCGCCGACTTAACGTTCGTAATCTACCTTCGCTTTAACTCCACGGACAACCTTCCCTCCGTCGCCTCCTGTACTTAGGCTCGTTCCTTCGAGGATTAAACGCTGGCCCGCGCCTGTCTTCCTAGGACCGACAGTTTAAGGATAAATGAAATCTGCCCTTCTTTACGTATTCAATTACAGCGGCTTAAAAGCTTTGATAAGTTATGAATGGAGACGACTTTATGAGAACCGTGGAACAACATAACTGGCCCCTCGTTATGAACGCGCCGAGCCAATTTACAGCGGAAGAATTATGCCGAGAGAATTCTCACGCTTTGTCAATTAACGAATTAAGATTTCATCGAGCCGGCAGCTAGACAATTTCACGCTTTAAGGCTACATTAAGCAAGCTGCCTCTTTATTAACTAATTTACCGCGAGGGGAGGAAGAAAAAATAGTTGGCGAGAAGTTTCGGAGACGGTCGGAAACTTGGCTTGCCGCTTTACGGCACTTCAGAGCCGGGGACAACTACGGCGTACAAAGAGCACGCCGAAATCACGCGAACGGTTGGCCGAACGGTGTCAACAAACAACCGATCGGCTCTTTCCCTCGCCCCCGTGATTAAAAACAAGCCAAACGTACGATTGCTCTATTCAACCTTTCCAATGACGCAGCACGATTGTTGTGACCGTTTCCACACCCGAATCACGGCTGCATACGTACGTACGTTCTGGCCGGTGCACGTGCACGTATGTAGGCAGGGTCGCAAAATATCTGCACGGAAAGTTCCTCGATAAATCAACGGCGGACAAAACCGGAAAGACAGCGGGGCTAGACTACCTATACGTAACTACGCCATAATCTGACGACGCATTCTGTCGTCCAACTAACAATACCACGTAAATCAACCCTGCAGGCGCCTAACTAACCTGGCTTAAATAATTCTGGCACTATTACTGTGCCCGCTTTTTCATTCGGTCGACAATAAACCAGAGAATTTGCGGAGTGCCACTGTCAACATCAAATTGCATTCAAACGTACGAACATAAATACAGTATATTATTAGAGTACTAAAACTAGGTTCAGTGTCAAATTCGTATAACAAAATGATCATCCTTATCGAAGTTCACACGAATGCATTTCGGAATGGTAGAAGATTGAGTAAGGAAAAACTCACCGTTCACGATGACAGCGATGGCCAGCAGGCAGAGCAGCAAGTGTCGCAGGCACATCTTTCGCCCGTCGAGTGGAGAACGTCGAGAAGAGGGAAGGTGACACGCAAAAAAAGGGGGACGCTCACTTGCTCCTGTCGGACATCGTTTTTTAATCTCGCCGAGGGGAAGAAAGCCGTCCAACGCGTCGGTTTCACGAGCTGTCTCTCGCGATCAGTCGTTCAGGCACAGCCGGACGTTCATCGCGATCCTTACACTTGTTATCATCCTGCACAAGAATACTTACTTCCTCTCCTCCTCTGTTCGCGCGATCGTCCGATAGAAACGAAAATGGCACCACCGAAAACACTCGACGACGATCGAAGGGCGAACCGTAAGGGTTAGTTGGACAGTCAGTTAATTGGCGAGATTCAGGTCGATTCCGAATCCGGCGATCGATCGACAGAACGATTCTCGTCCCCGGGAATTCTCGTTCCTGTCGCTATCTCCACTGTCCTCTGTGCTCGTGATCCCTTTTCCGTCTTTGGAACGGCGACTCTTAGATGATGACGACGACGACGACGACGACGGGCTCTTTGTCCCTCGGCTTTCAGCCCAGGGATATAATATCTCCTTTCCTGCGGATCTTCGATCTGCCTGTTTGTTCTTGATGACGTCAGCTAGCCGAGAAGCTGTCCGACGATCCCCTGCCCGAATCCACCTTGCCGAACTAAGGGATGAAACACCGAACGTCAGAATACCAAGATACGCTCTAAAGCTAGTACTTTCACGAATTTTAATGAGCGTCTCGCGTCTGTCCGCCGGTACTCCTACATTCGCGCATCGCGATTAACTGTCACCATAAATCGAACCGACCGATCTGTCCGGCAAACTTGACCTTAGTAATTTCCACGTCCGATCGTCCCGCGAATGGAGGCTGCGGTTCAATGTCCAACCGACTTCCGGTTCTTTTGTACCCCGCGAACGTAAGTCAACCGGGGTAAGTTGTTCCCAAAGGATTAGCCGCGACTCACGTCCTACAGACTGACTATTCACCAGACGCTGCCTCCCACGGCGAGTTCGCGGCGCTCACTGACAGTCTCGGCGGCGATTCTCGAGGGTGACGCGACGAGAGCACGTTTCTCCGCCCCACCACGCGCGAGACCGCGCAAGCGTCCGCTCCGAATTGTTACGCGCGTCTCGCCGGTTCGCGAGAGCATTGCGTCGACTCATTGTGAGCAGCGGCGGAGCGGGATAAAAGGCACGAGCCGTACGCGTGACACTCGAAATTCCGTCGCTTTCACCTTTCCTCCGCGTCAATAATGATTTATGATTTCCAATCACACCCGCTAGTAAGTAGAGTGCGGATTTTTAGGCGAAATATAATATTTATGCTACATACAGTGACTTCCATTAATATTCGGACACATTTCGAAACGGTATAAAATTGTTAGTATTGGATCAAAGAATTTTATCTTCTGTGGAACTTTAAACAGCTTAATTTACTATAGAATGTCTAACAAAAAACTTAAAAAACTTGGCATTCATTGAAATCGCAAGGAAAATAGTAAAGGACATGGTTTTTAACTTTTTTATTAGGGTCTGGAATAAAAATTGGAAGTGTCCCGTTTGCAGATCTAAGCAAGTTATAAGCGTGTACAAAGTTTCATGAAAATCGATCAATATTGCTATGCGCTATAAACGATTAGAAATTGAAAAAATCGCGGTTCTCCACGACTTTCAATCTACGACTGGGATAAATTGAGGAATTTTTACATGTCTCAATATGTCTAACTCTTTTATGGTTTCATGGATTTTTATGAAACTTTACACATTCGTATAACACATTTAGGTTTACAAACGGGATGTTTGAAATTTTTGCTAGAGCCTCCAACAAAAAAGTTAAACATCGTGATCTTTACTTTTTTCTACGAGATTTCAGCGGATAGTAATTTATTTTAACTGTTTGTTACACATTACATAGTAAACTAAGCCCTTTAAAAGCCCGCAAAAAATTAAGTTAGTTATCTCCATTTTAAAGAACTTATTCCGTTTTTAAGTGTGTCCGAATTTTAATGGGAGTCACTGTATTAATGTCCTCTTTCTTTTAGATTATTTTATTGGAGCCAAGCAAGTGTCCACATACTTTTGGTAATGTATTTCATATAAAAAGTATTGACTACTAGAATATGCATAGAGAATGAAATTTCTAATAATGCATACTTCGACAAACACGACAAATGCATCAGTGAATTATATGCGTTTCTGTTAATCATTTTGATCAAACATCTTCAAAGGCCGAAAGGAATTCGATCTTGTTTTATCAATATTGTTTAAACGTGGATATTATGTGTTTGTGTTGGGGATGGCAGAGTCATTGAAACTGTTTGTACGTGCATACATACATATGTATATATACGCTCGGGAGCGCGGCTACTCCGACTTGCGGCAAAAGTTATGACCTCAAAGGGGTCGTTAACGAGCGGCCGCCAAATTAGTATAACGGCTACCTCTCTCGCCCCCGTCCGCGCCGAGTTCCGGAAGGCGCCCCTCTCTTTGAACCTCTTATGTTTCCTGGGACGCGGGCTGCGTTTGCGGTTGACGGCAATTGGCTGTTTTCTTGTGGTTTGTTGGGAGATCGTTCTAAAGTTTCGAAGAAAGAAGATCCCTCCTTTGTTTTCCCTCGGCCGAATTTTCTTTTCTCACGGCTTAGCGTATTTCAGCCCCTGTAGTTGACTGACGCTCGCCGCGTCATTGTGCCAGTTAAATAAGATACGAAATGTATTCCGTTCTACGTTTCATAACTCTTTCCGAAATTGACGAGGGATACAAATGTTTCATCCCTTTTCTTGGGACAGGAATGTTTCTTTTTATTGTTTGTTGCAATGCATCGCGGATCACTCAGGAGAAAAGAATACTCGATCGCGAGAAAGGTCCTCTGGCTCCGAATACTCGCCGATCGTTAATTAATCCAGGTAACCCGATCGCGCGTGCACATATCCGCAGTAGTACACGCGCTGGCTGAGTGTAGACTAACGAGGTGGCGCGATCGATATAATTAATAATTAATTTCTACGTATCAAAGCGGCGAGGTGCCGCGAACTCTGCTGTCTCTCCGGGGAATATAAATAATTACTATTCAATAGCACCGCGCAGCCTCTGTGATCAACAATCTGTGGAACTTAACAAAGCTTAAGAGATCGATTGTGCATTCAGATCCGAACAATATTCTACGCTCTGTTCAGAAGTCTTGGGGCAAGTAAAACGAATTAGACATTCCAAGAGTATAAAAATTGCGATATTTAGAAATTTCAGGCTTTAAAGTTATTTTATTCATAAATAAAATTCTGATTTACAATCTTAATCCCCTTAGAAAATATCAGACGTGTTGAAAATGATTGATTTTTTGTCTATACTCATTCGCAGCTAAATGCACAGCTCTCATACGAAATTCGAAATGTTAATAAAAAGAAAAGACCATAAAAGTTGGTCGTTCCTTTAAGCGGGCGAGGAGATTTCCGCGCGAGGGTTTAGCAGGCTTCGGCAATAAACCAGGCGACGGTGAATACTGGCGAAGAAAAAACGAGGCAAGAAGCCTTTTTTCACGACTGATGGACCTTCAAAGGCTCGTGTCTCATTTCGATTCTGTTTTACTCCGCCCGCATATCGATATTCCCGCCTCGCGCCGCTGTTTTTCCCTCGTCGCGCCTTCGTCGACCAATTTTCGGCTTCGCGGGAAACGCGAGGCAAAGCAAAGCGGCAGGAAAAAGGTGGGAGAGGAAAAAACGTGGGCGAGAACCCCCTCACTCCACCCCTCATTAACCGCTGCTGGTACCTGTATGGGAAGGATCGCGAAGCCTAAAAGAGAACGAAATTTCCCTGTCCGAGCTGAAACGGGTTTCAATGCGCGCGATTAATCCGTTTCGCGAACGATTGAAGCTTTTCTCTTTACGTCACACGCTCGTCGTTAAATTCTGTGTCATTGGCACATTTTTTCGCCGGATTTCCACCCGGTAATGATCCTTTGACAGATTTGCTGATTATGTTAAAATGCATTTTTCAAAGGGAACTCGATTACCGCGTCTGACCATACACGGTCTTATATCACTTAAGGAGTCGTGCCAGTGTGACCGCTCAAGGTTTAGGTAACTTTGGGAATTTTTGTGAAGAAAAGTATTCCATCGAATGTCTTTAAACTTTGGGGATGTATTTGCCTGTAAATGAACTATACAAAATAATTTTTTCGTGCAAATGCAAAAAGAAGAGTCATGATAAATGATGATATTCTCAAACTATTTGACTCTGATATTTGAATATGATGTTCTTGACGATATGAACATTCGGAAAATGAAAAGAAATTCTGATCTTTTTAAAGTAGCCACTTAATATTCTATCGGATCACAACGTGAAATAATAATCTTAGACATTGAATTATATTTTAATTTCTAACGTGCAACGGGGCGCGCGAACGTAATGGAAGCCGAGAAAACACGAGGTAAATACTGATTGATATTTATAAAACCGTACGTGGACGAGATATTTTCACTTCCATAGAGTGCGCGGATTTGCCGCATAACAGTCATTTGCATGCATATTGATGGAATAAATTACAAAATTACACGATAAAACCATTTCCCGTCGGCTGATACT
Source organism: Ceratina japonica (assembly GCA_019453355.1). Classification (NCBI taxonomy): domain Eukaryota; kingdom Metazoa; phylum Arthropoda; class Insecta; order Hymenoptera; family Apidae; genus Ceratina; species Ceratina japonica. The sequence goes on along the minus strand of SMSR01015965.1, from coordinate 7,130 downwards.
TGCCGACGAAAATAAATTCTGTTTAAAAAAAAATAAAAATAAAAAAAGATTCTAAAAACAATTCGTCAAAACGACCGCGCGGGGACCTTTCATGTTCCCATCTCGTTTATCAGCATTAATATGATGTTATCAGTGTTTAACACGTTTTGTTTGCCATTTAACCGATTTCGGACCGCGCGGCGACGGTGACGCACAAAAGGTTGACGTGCGCGTGTAATGCAATATTCCCGGAACGAAGAGAATCGGCGGTTGTAATAAAGAAGAAAACGAGACCGTGAATTATCGAGTGGCGTGTATGATGTTGTCCCTGGCTTGTTCGAAGCTAGAGCCGTTAATAATGGACGCGACACGTTACAGGCTATTTTCGAAATCCCGGACGAAATTCATGTTTCAATTGACCATTGACTTTCCGCTGAATGAACGAGACACCTTCCGGGGTCCACAAGTGGCCTGGAATAAAAAGTACGAACGAAGGAATTCTTAATTTACGATCGTGCGGATTACTGAATTAAAAATAAGGAAAACGAGGAAGCATTTGAGACATTTGGATAAACGTGTCGGACAGAGCCGTAGTGGGTGTCGGGAATAATTTAAAAGAAGTTATAAAAAGCCTCGTGAAAGACGAATAATGGATGGGAAAGTTCGCAAATGATTTAAAACTGGAGAATAGGCAATGCGAGACTCTTGAAAGACACGTGGAACGCGGTTGTTAAAAATTGCAAGGTTCCTTCTTCGACGGTAGCAGACTTGCTAAATCAGGTTAATCGTTAATTAACATGTCTCGAATGAACGTCGTATAGCCAGAATAAATCTGGAAAACGAATTTACTTTGCGCTGGAATTTATTATTCAGCTCGTCGGTACTGGCGCCCGATTTAATCATTTCAATCACATGATCATCAGCTATTAAATCGTATTAAAGAAACGAATCCACATTTATTATAATACAGAATCTTATTAAAGAATTGGAACATGAATATTAAATGATTTACTAAAGGAATCCTTTGATTTATATGAAAATTGTATTTACTAATTTGTGTTTACGTCACAATTTCTACTCACTGGCTTAAAATATACGTACAATTGTAGATAAGAAGTGAATAGAAATTCTAAACAGAAATATCATTCATTATACCTATTTTAATTCCGTAATCTTTTAATTCTCTATTCATTTTTATTATTTCAAAATCATTTTCGTATTGCATATGAGACATTTGAGATACGATCCATAAACAAGAGCGAGTGTAGTCTTAAGCAAAGCAGGATTTGCGTGCGTCGACGTAATTCCGACGGGTATAAAATTCGGGGCATGCGCGGGGGTAAACTGACCACCCCGTATAACTGTCCGAGTTTATCTAGCCGCGGCGTATACCGTTCGGCAACGATTATTGTGACAATTTCATTTCGCATTATCCACCCGAACGGCCAATGACTCTATCGCCGAAAACTACCCCTTCCGCGTCCCTCGCGCCCCTCGCGGCCCGGTCCGGGTCGGCTCGGTCCTCTGTTTCGCCACCCCACGCCCGACGACGCGATCCCACGGCTACAACGTCCGCTAAATTTCCCTTCGGGACATGTTTCGCGCATATCGAAATCCCATTTAATCGAAATTTCGAATGAGGCCGCGCACCATCCCCTTTCGCTCGGTCTAAAGTCACCCTTGTATCCGCAAGGAGCGAAGAGAGAGAGAAAAACTAGAAAATTAATTGCAAATTTATTCGAACGAACGTCGATGAATCTGTAATATAGTCATTTTTAGGTCGAGTCCGTTTGTAGACTTCATTTCATTCAATATTTAGTATTAGAAATTAAAGATCGATATTTAAGCGTTATTAGTGCTCGATAATCGTTCGGGAATTGTGGAATCAACCGAATGTACAATTTGAAGGAAAACATGCGACTGACGTAGCGTTGACCAGAATTTCGGGTAAATAAGATATCAGTCAAACTGATAGGCAGCTCCGTTTCGCTCCGTTTCAAACGGCTTTCAAAATTCCTGGTGAAAGAATTAATTGGAAGCCGAAAATATCAGATTGAATAACCGTGCCTCGAATGAGACCCGTCGTCGGAACGAAATACTTAATTAGTTTGCTATTTCGCCACAAATTTCGTGACCTCAACTTCTCCACTTTTTGCCATTTAAAAAAAAATCGATTCGAATCACACGGTTTTTCCCATTGGTTTTCCATCGCGTGCACACAAATCTTCCGGCGGAAATAAAAGTCAGCCGCCGATAATCACGCGGGGGCGAAGAAGCGAAATATAAAAGAAGTATAAAGCAGCAAGCGCACGACTCACCATTCGTTAGAAAAAGTTGATTGGCTATCAGCGGGCGGGTCCACGATAACAGGTGGACCGTTATGAGGATAAATTCGCGTAGCGGTGAAAAAAAAATAAAAAATCGGCCGATTTTTTCAGCGGGTCGGGTCGTCCCCTCGATCGATTCCGATTATATAGTTCGGCGAACAAACAAAAAAAAATGCAAACATCCCGCCTTCGGCTTTTTTTCGCCTTTCAGCCAAAGAATTTTTCAATATTCGCTACGCTCCCCTTGGGACGTTCCTCGCGTATCGATATTCCATTTCGTTCGAGGCGAGTCGAACGTCCCGTGGCGACGGTGCACTGATCACCTGGTCGAACAAGGGTGTGCCGGGAAGAACGAGGGAAAGTAAAAAAAAAGAAAAAAGAAAAAAGGAAAATAGAGTAGCGTCGCGAGAAGCTGAAAGATGTGACGAGGCCGTCGCGTCGTTTACCTTTATCGTCGCCCTTTACCCGGCCCAAGTCGTATCGTTATACGAATTGCCACCGGTCGCACCCCTTAGCATCCACTGTGCCTCCGTGGAAATTTATTCGGCCACTCAAATGGCGGTACTTATAGCTCGACGTCGATTGAAACGCCAAGATCGATAACAGGCTTGTCTTTACAACTGTCATACGTCGTCTAATTACGTTACAACCACGGAACTTCAGATTTGACGTTAATATAATTTAAGGAATAATAATTAAGAAAGAATATGTATTAATATAAGAAATANGGGTAAATAAGATATCAGTCAAACTGATAGGCAGCTCCGTTTCGCTCCGTTTCAAACGGCTTTCAAAATTCCTGGTGAAAGAATTAATTGGAAGCCGAAAATATCAGATTGAATAACCGTGCCTCGAATGAAACCCGTCGTCGGAACGAAATACTTAATTAGTTTGCTATTTCGCCACAAATTTCGTGACCTCAACTTCTCCACTTTTTGCCGTTTAAAAAAAAATCGATTCGAATCACACGGTTTTTCCCATTGGTTTTCCATCGCGTGCACACAAATCTTCCGGCGGAAATAAAAGTCAGCCGCCGATAATCACGCGGGGGCGAAGAAGCGAAATATAAAAGAAGTATAAAGCGGCAAGCGCACGACTCACCATTCGTTAGAAAAAGTTGATTGGCTATCAGCGGACGGGTCCACGATAACAGGTGGACCGTTATGAGGATAAATTCGCGTAGCGGTGAAAAAAAAATAAAAAATCGGCCGATTTTTTCAGCGGGTCGGGTCGTCCCCTCGATCGATTCCGATTATATAGTTCGGCGAACAAACAAAAAAAAATGCAAACATCCCGCCTTCGGCTTTTTTTCGCCTTTCAGCCAAAGAATTTTTCAATATTCGCTACGCTCCCCTTGGGACGTTCCTCGCGTATCGATATTCCATTTCGTTCGAGGCGAGTCGAACGTCCCGTGGCGACGGTGCACTGATCACCTGGTCGAACAAGGGTGTGCCGGGAAGAACGAGGGAAAGTAAAAAAAAAGAAAAAAGAAAAAAGGAAAATAGAGTAGCGTCGCGAGAAGCTGAAAGATGTGACGAGGCCGTCGCGTCGTTTACCTTTATCGTCGCCCTTTACCCGGCCCAAGTCGTATCGTTATACGAATTGCCACCGGTCGCACCCCTTAGCATCCACTNGAAAAAAGAGAAAAGGAAAATAGAGTAGCGTCGCGAGAAGCTGAAAGATGTGACGAGGCCGTCGCGTCGTTTACCTTTATCGTCGCCCTTTACCCGGCCCGAGTCGTATCGTTATACGAATTGCCACCGGTCGCACCCCTTAGCATCCACTGTGCCTCCGTGGAAATTTATTCGGCCACTCAAATGGCGGTACTTATAGCTCGACGTCGATTGAAACGCCAAGATCGATAACAGGCTTGTCTTTACAACTGTCATACGTCGTCTAATTACGTTACAACCACGGAACTTCAGATTTGACGTTAATATAATTTAAGGAATAATAATTAAGAAAGAATATGTATTAATATAAGAAATATGATATAAATGGATTTGTCAAAAGTTGTAATTTCGCACGGGGAATGAAGATGTCAAAGGCGCGACAGTGGAAGAGAGTTTAAATAAAGAAAGGGATGATGGGAACGGAGGGCGGGAGATGGGGTAACTAAATTTAAGAACTGATTGCTGATAGGATAGAAGAGCGTTTATTTGAACGACTTTGTTGAACTATATTCGGAGGGAGAGGATTCTATATATCGGATTGCTGAATCAGGGAACCGGAGCTCCGATTTTTCGTTTGTCGGACAAGTTGCTCGACCAATTGAGCCACTCATTTTCTAATATTGGAACCTGTTGGAGAATCATGATCGCCACCTACGACCAGGTCCCACTGACTCCAATATCCTTACAGTCCGTTTTCGAATCGAAATACTTTTACAATGTTTGAGATATATATTTTCATACCATTTTAAGGTTGTATGAAGCCTTACATAAAAACCATGACAAAACACTACAAAATTATAACTTTTTTTAACAGTTAAGTACCTCAAATATTGGACACTTTTTATTACATGTCCTTTGGCAGAAATCTCGCGGTTCGTACAACCTCAAAAAATACGTTTGGGGAATCATCGTTCGTCACAGACGGTATAATAATTTTCCAATTGATTTGCATTGGAATATTTTATTTTTCCTTCGATTTTCGATTCCATCGAGGAGAATTAGAATATTTAAAATGTAAAGACAAACCTGTTTTTTATTATCTTGTCGCGCCTGGAGCCAAGTGTCGCAGAAATGCACNAATCATCGTTCGTCACAGACGGTATAATAATTTTCCAATTGATTTGCATTGGAATATTTTATTTTTCCTTCGATTTTCGATTCCATCGAGGAGAATTAGAATATTTAAAATGTAAAGACAAACCTGTTTTTTATTATCTTGTCGCGCCTGGAGCCAAGTGTCGCAGAAATGCACCCCCAGCTTCCGTTTATTGATATCCATCGCGGAAGGGACAATTCGAATGAATAATTCGGATATTCGCTGCTTTGCCGAACGATTCCTATTCAAATGCATGCGCGTACGCGGCGAAATTTTGGCGGAAAAATATCACCAGTGCAAATCGCGATGAGCGAAATTTTTTCATTTTAACTTAACGGAAGGGAATCATTGAAAATTGAACAATCAGAAACTCAGAAACAATTGATATAATTAATTCGAAGCTAATACTATATAAATTGTCAATTATGCTAATTATAAGATTTGATCATTTACAGAAATCCTATCTGTACTTTTTAAAACGATTCTTTAATTCTGTATAATCGACGTTTACTAATCCGTTGAATTCACGCGAATAATCGCCGCGTAATTACACGGGGACAATCGAGTTAATTAAATTCGAAATTGAATTAATTTGGCGACAGTCCAGGTTAATTACGTATTGCCACCTGATATTTATGAATATAAACATTTGCCGCCGGTTTATAATTCTCGCATAATCTTCGGCCGCGCGGCGCGCCTTCTCAAACTGAACGTTAATTAAATTTTAATGACACTCGTCCCCACTGTAAACAACGCCGTGCGCGGTAAGTAACCATAAACGTATGGTGAGAACGCGAACCGTTAGCGAGTGCTCGAACGATGAATGAGCCACTCGTGTCTTTTTATTAAACTCCCCGTCGCGTGCACGTAAACTGTGTATAATTTCATAATCCCCTTTATATACGAATGCGAATTTTTACGGGGCGACGTCGACGGTGAATTAACCGTCGAACGATTCTTAACAAAAGGCGGTCGATGAGATTCATCGAGATATTTATGCGATCGGGCATGACTGAATTCTGGCGTCGAGGAGACTCGGGAAATTCGTGGTTGACGAACAAATGGGTGGAAGTTTGCCGCGGAAAAAGGCCAGGCGTATATCCGGGAACGCTTTATCGACGCGTAGACCGGCGGGGTATCCCTGGGGAACGTCCTCGTGCGCGGGTAAAAAGGGTCGCGGTAGGATGAAAAGCGGTGCGCCCGGCGGAGGTAAGAGGAGCAGCAGGGGTGCGGGGGCTGGTAGCGAGGAGGGTGGCGAAGAATTTTTCTTCGTGGCACGCAAAGCGTGCAAATTAGAGTGGCGAAACGGGCATAAAGTGAGAAAGGGGTCTCTCTCCCTTTCTCGCGGCGGCGTCGGCGGCGGCGGCCTTTTCTAAATTCGCGCTCTCCGCTGAAATATTAAATTATCGCGCGGCGAACTTTCAATTTAATTAATGCCAATGGAAGTCCGGTGACCCAAAACTTCGCCACTTCCCACCGCGGCTAGGAGATTCTGTTTTTATTCTATTTTTTTACTCGTTCCCTCGTTCCCCCCCGCTCTTTCCATCCCTCGCCCGGCTCTCCTGTCGGGCGTTTTATCCTTGGCTCCTCGGTATTCACACTTGTGAACGGGTGTACGTATAAATAGGACCGCGAGAAGCCACTGGAAGCGGAAATGCTGACGGCTCGTGACGCTGGCTGGTAATTGAAGGCCGTTAGAACTAAAATTAGAATAAAAGGACTATTACGACGTACACAGCAGTTCCCGGATTTTATAGTGATAAAATGAATTTCAAACGAGTAGACTTACGCGATGATATGTAACAGAAATAGTTATCTTTAGAAGAGCCTCGAAGTACTGTCAAATGAAATATTGTTGACTTGGTAAGGAGACAGGGTACAGCAAACAATCACTCGAACAGCGAATTGCACACTTTCACCACGAACACGATCTCATATTTTGCCTCGATCTGTGTCAGCACATTCAACGCTCGGCCATCGTCAGAGAGCTTTCCACCGATACCATCGCCTTCCTATCGATTTCAATATACATTCTACACATCCTTCATCCACTCT
>SMSR01015964.1:119679-186667 GCA_019453355.1 Ceratina japonica | reverse complement strand
AAACTTCAGTTTATCCAAAGTTTTACCGCGTGTTATTTTGAAAACAGTCGCTCGCAGGCAAAAAATGTCAAGAACGATTGTTGTAGAGAATTTATCGATCTACAATTTCGATCTGATGTATATACGTCGTCCGACCAATAGGAACTTAGATATTTGCGAAAAACGATTTGAATTGAAATCTTTATTACTTTTTTCTTAAGCTCTAAAAGTTCACCAAAATTTAACTGAGTCATTATTTAACTAAAACCTACTCATACGCTAAATTTCAGATTTTTCTAATCGTTAAGTCGTTTCGCTATAGAACTACCTTAAATGTTAATGTAATAAATGCATAATAAACAAAATGTAATGTGGAAATTGTTGATATTTTCAGCGAGCGCGGACGTGGGTTTCGCGATCTACGACAGGTACGCGGCCGAGCAGATGGGCCCGCCGGTCTCGTACGTGGCACACTTGACCGGGGCGTTGGCGGGCCTGACGATCGGCCTCCTGGTGCTGAAGAACTTCGAGCAACGCCTCCACGAGCAGCTGCTCTGGTGGGTGGCGTTGGGCGTGTACGCCGCGTGCACGATCTTCGCGGTCATGTACAATCTGATGCACCCGGACTATCCCTGACGCGAGGTCAGCTTCGCGTACGGGCAACCGCGGAACACGTAACGCGAAGCTGACTAACGTCGAATCGAAAAGAAGACGAACAGGAGGCGGAGGCGGAGGCGGAGGAGGAGGAGGAGGAGGCGAACAAAGAAACGGAAGAGAAGATGAAAGCGCGGACGGGGTTCGCCGGACGACGAGGAGCAGCGGATCTGCTTGCGGGTTTCGGAACGGGAATGAGAGAATCGAAGCCTCTGTTTCCGGTACCACGGTGTGGTTACGTCGCGAGAAGATAATGAGATATTTTTGTCGAATGCGAACGTGGAACGTTGCGGTCCGATCGATCGGAGACGGACAGAGTCGAGACGACGGGAGCGCGAGAAGGAGAGAGACGGTGATTGTTTTCCTCGGATAAATATGATATTAACGACTGGAAAACGTGAAGGGTTCGACTGACTGAGAGAGCGGCGGAGGTGACGCAACGTCGGATAACTTGTAAACGAATTAATATTAAAAAAGATATTTAATAGTCGTAACAGAGAGAAAAAGAGAAAACTAATTTTCTAGTTGCCGGCTCTCGCGTAAATTAGGTTACCTGGAACTTGATTAAAATTCGATGGAAGACGAAGAATCGATATTTCAGCTATTTTCGTGAAACGTAGTCGCCAAGACACAAAGTGAACGGGAAATAGACGTTCCATGACGCGTGATAATACTCTATTTCAGTGTATCGTCGATATAGAATCACTACTGGGGAGTTATATAATTTTCCGAAACGGACCCGAGGAGGTAGAACTTCTAATCAAAATAATAGCACAAGAATAAATGGACAAGACGAAGTTTCAGTCGCATCGGAAGAATAAATTTCATTCGCACGTCGATTCCTTGCATTTTCCTCGCGTTTTAACTTAACGAGATCATCCGCGGACAAAAGAGCAAAGTCAAAGGAAGCGAAGGCCAAAAGAGAAGAAGAGATCCCGGTCCCTGGCTGGCCAGCCAGCGCGCGCCAACATTTTTCTACTTTTCCCGGTGAGAAACCAAAGATTCGAGATACCTCGGGGAATCGATTTTCGGGACCCAAACGTCCGTACGCGATGCGCGAGGATCGAGGCGGAGCGCGCGCGGGCACCGACGGCCGTCGGCCGACGGCGACGAAGAGAAGAGAGACGCCGAAAGAAACCGCGAGTCGGGACACGCGTCCCTCTCGCTCCCGGTCTCGCGCGTTTTTCAGACGCAAGCAAACCAAAGAGTCTCACCGAACCTCCTGCTTTGTCCCTTTCAATTTCATCCTCCGAGGTGAGAGCGGACGACGCGACGCGCGGGCGAGGGGACGGAAATAGAGGCAAGATGTTCCGGAAATCCTTCGCGGCGTCGGGGAAACAGGGGTGTCCAGATACATCACATTACACGGGGATCGATCGATCCCTGTTCCCCCGGTCAAAAGAACAGTTCGCCGCGGAGGACCGAAGAAGAATGATCGTTCGCCACCGACGGGGAAAGCTGTTCTAGGAAATCGAACGGGACGACGCGTCGCGCGGACCTCGACGAGATTGAAGGATCGAACATCTGCTGCTAGCGATTCTCCGTCGCACTGATTTGCCTCCGACTACGAAGAAGGATTAATATTAAAAATTGCGCGCCCGCCTGTCCGTCTCACAATTAGTTTTTATCACGTTCGAAACGTTTCCACTATTTCGGAATTATTTCACTGTACTACAGGTGGAGAACACGATCTCCGAGGAGACATCCTCGTTTACATTACTGAAGAAGGATATTAATGGAAAGAGGTAATCGATGAAGAATCGTTGAACAAGAGTCGGTCGCAAGGAGACACTAATGAGAGTAACTGTGTCAATAAGACTATCGTTGAGGGTAGAGCCATCAATGGAGTGTTTGACGATCGGGCGGGCAAGATTATTTCATGAAATCCTTAAAGCGATGAGAAATGGCTTTTTTTTGTTCGAGCAGCGAGGCGAGGGAGGTGATCCGCGCGCTAGTTAATACGTGGCACACTTGACCGGGGCGTTGGCGGGCCTGACGATCGGCCTCCTGGTGCTGAAGAACTTCGAGCAACGCCTCCACGAGCAGCTGCTCTGGTGGGTGGCGTTGGGCGTGTACGCCGCGTGCACGATCTTCGCGGTCATGTACAATCTGATGCACCCGGACTATCCCTGACGCGAGGTCAGCTTCGCGTACGGGCAACCGCGGAACACGTAACGCGAAGCTGACTAACGTCGAATCGAAAAGAAGACGAACAGGAGGCGGAGGCGGAGGAGGAGGAGGAGGAGGAGGCGGCGAACAAAGAAACGGAAGAGAAGATGAAAGCGCGGACGGGGTTCGCCGGACGACGAGGAGCAGCGGATCTGCTTGCGGGTTTCGGAACGGGAATGAGAGAATCGAAGCCTCTGTTTCCGGTACCACGGTGTGGTTACGTCGCGAGAAGATAATGAGATATTTTTGTCGAATGCGAACGTGGAACGTTGCGGTCCGATCGATCGGAGACGGACAGAGTCGAGACGACGGGAGCGCGAGAAGGAGAGAGACGGTGATTGTTTTCCTCGGATAAATATGATATTAACGACTGGAAAACGTGAAGGGTTCGACTGACTGAGAGAGCGGCGGAGGTGACGCAACGTCGGATAACTTGTAAACGAATTAATATTAAAAAAGATATTTAATAGTCGTAACAGAGAGAAAAAGAGAAAACTAATTTTCTAGTTGCCGGCTCTCGCGTAAATTAGGTTACCTGGAACTTGATTAAAATTCGATGGAAGACGAAGAATCGATATTTCAGCTATTTTCGTGAAACGTAGTCGCCAAGACACAAAGTGAACGGGAAATAGACGTTCCATGACGCGTGATAATACTCTATTTCAGTGTATCGTCGATATAGAATCACTACTGGGGAGTTATATAATTTTCCGAAACGGACCCGAGGAGGTAGAACTTCTAATCAAAATAATAGCACAAGAATAAATGGACAAGACGAAGTTTCAGTCGCATCGGAAGAATAAATTTCATTCGCACGTCGATTCCTTGCATTTTCCTCGCGTTTTAACTTAACGAGATCATCCGCGGACAAAAGAGCAAAGTCAAAGGAAGCGAAGGCCAAAAGAGAAGAAGAGATCCCGGTCCCTGGCTGGCCAGCCAGCGCGCGCCAACATTTTTCTACTTTTCCCGGTGAGAAACCAAAGATTCGAGATACCTCGGGGAATCGATTTTCGGGACCCAAACGTCGTACGCGACGCGCGAGGATCGAGGCGGAGCGCGCGCGGGCACCGACGGCCGTCGGCCGACGGCGACGAAGAGAAGAGAGACGCCGAAAGAAACCGCGAGTCGGGACACGCGTCCCTATCGCTCCCGGTCTCGCGCGTTTTTCAGACGCAAGCAAACCAAAGAGTCTCGCCGAACCTCCTGCTTTGTCCCTTTCAATTTCATCCTCCGAGGTGAGGAGCGGACGACGCGACGCGCGGGCGAGGGGACGGAAATAGAGGCAAGATGTTCCGGAAATCCTTCGCGGCGTCGGGGAAACAGGGTGTCCAGATACATCACATCACATTACACGGGGATCGATCGATCCCTGTTCCCCCGGTCAAAAGAACAGTTCGCCGCGGAGGACCGAAGAAGAATGATCGTTCGCCACCGACGGGGAAAGCTGTTCTAGGAAATCGAACGGGACGACGCGGACCTCGACGAGATTGAAGGATCGAACATCTGCTGCTAGCGATTCTCCGTCGCACTGATTTGCCTCCGACTATGAACAAGGATTAATATTAAAAATTCCGCGCCCGCCTGTCCGTCTCACAATTAGTTTTTATCACGTTCGAAACGTTTCCACTGTTTCGGAATTATTTCACTGTACTACAGGTGGAGAACACGATCTTCGAGGAGACATCCTCGTTTACATTACTGAAGAAGGATATTAATAGAAAGAGATAATCGAAGAGTCGGTCGCAATGAGACACTAATGAGAGTAACTGTGTCAATAAGACTATCGTTGAGGGTAGAGCCATCAATGGAGTGTTTGACGATCGGGCGGGCAAGATTATTTAATGAAATCCTTAAAGCGATGAGAAATGGCTTTTTTTGTTCGAGCAGCGAGGCGAGGGAGGTGATCCGCGCGCTAGTTACCTCTGATCGTTTTCAGGGCATTCGCCTAATTGCCACTACATATACGCGATATGGTTGTAAGTTTAACAGCTTTTCTTTTCTAATCGTCGATCGTCCTTGTCCTCGGTGCGATCGTCGCGCGAATCGCGCCCTAATGTATACCACTGTAAATAATTCTGTACATAAAAATCGTGGCGCGTGTGTCAGTGTGTGCTCGTGAAGACTGTGCGAAGATAATATTATGTAAAGTGAGAAAAGCGCGTGGCCGTGCGGTCTAGTCTAACAGGTAATCACGGGAATGCTTGAATACTCGTATAAGAGAGAAGACGAACGGTAGAGAGAAACGAGACAAAAGTATTTTACATTCGCGGCGTATCGCTGAATTATTTTCTGTCTCTCGAACGCGGTTGTTCTCTGTGTTCTCGATCCCCGTCCCCCTTGTCTCGGTACAGCGATAGGACACGGTTTGTCCCGGCAAAATCCTAGGTAATTGGCTTAATTATTTAAGTAATTGGGTTCGTCGCGAGAAAGCTCCTTCTGTTTAACGATATTACGAAAGGGTCGGTGATATTGACCTCCCCAGATACATTCTGTTCGTTGATCTATAGATCTCGATGAATCCCAACATAAGAAATTAAATAACAATCGTAAGACAGTCTTTCTCTACAGATCTTCAGTTGTTCGTTACTGCCAAGAGTAGAGATTAGTAAATCATTATTTATGTTCGGGGAATAGAAGGTTTCATTTCTCACGCGGTTAGTTTGTTGAAAATCTTCGGAGCGAGTAACAAATTATTTCTCCCCTTTGATTTTGCGAGAAGACGGAAGGGAGGGGGAGGAAATTCTTTACCAAAAAGCCGATGGCGAAAAGGCGAACGAGTTCAAACCGAGAGTGATTAACGATGCTAGTCAATTAGTAGGGGCTGAAGCCGGTTACGGCGTTAAGACATTGCCAGGGAAGAAATTTTTTTTTGTTCCAAGGGGCGAGAAGTGACTCGTAACTTAAATTCGTCTGAGAACACGGTCTTTGTTCGTCGGCGATTGCCATCGCCGTTAAGTGATTCATGACGAATCTCTAAATTACTTTAGCGGTGAACTTCACCAAGAAAAAAAAAATGTATTAATACTCATACGTGGCTGAGACTTGCAGCGACTGTCACAAACTTCCTTCTGGAATCTCACTTGACATATCAGTTTATCGGTTCTTCTGTATCAGTTTAGTAATTAACGAGACTTGTATAATTTAGCAAATTTCGGGAGCCCAATTCATACGGATTTATTTAAAAGGAAAGGAAGCCTTTGGCGTTAATGCGAAGCGATTAAAAAACATTAATTCACGGCATGATTCAACGAGATCCGATGCGCATTACATTCGTTCAGTTATTCGCGCGAGCTAGAAGCGAGATGTAAAAACGTGTTCAAGCTTATATTATCGGCGACAGCATTTGCTGGGTTTAATCGTTTCTCTCTCGAGATTACAGGATATGTACCTAAAAAGGGAGAACTTCGACGAGTACATTTTATTGTATTTTGCACCTCTTATTTATTTATTTATTTAATTTATTAACCGATCATCGAGCGAAGCGAATGCTCGAGAAGCGGTTGCTCTGAAATCGTTCTATGAAACTCGACGCGAATCCGATCCTATTACAATACAATCAATCTTTAAGCTGTTTACCCAGACTATACGACGTTGTTATAAAGATTTCATAGTTTACTGGTTTTTCGATTCTATTCTGAGGACGATCTCTGTGATTGTGAGAGGGGCGTCGACGAAAACATACGACGATTTCGGGGTAACCCGATGAGGAACAATTTGGCTCGATACCGATAGAATTCGCGGTCTCGCTAGCAGGGATCCGGTTTCATTCGGTTCTCTACGTTTCAGCGGCTTCGAAATTCACGTAGCTGGCAATTCTCGTGGCCCGCGCCCCGCGAGACCACGTATATAGATGTACAATGGGCATATTAATTCTTGTTTAATTCCCCATTATCCAGCGGGTGGGCATTGTTTGTTTGGAATTCTGCTTTTAATCGACGCAGTTCCACCACCACCGTTCGAGTGTCTGTTTCTGAATAGCGGAGAGACAATGCGCGTTCGCGTGATCGCCGGGACACGAATATATTCGCCCGTACTGTCCATCGCGGTGTATCAGCCACCGCCTCTAATTGTAAGAATTCGCGTGTTACGAACCCACTGAGAAACGTGGTCAGATCTAATTCAGTTAATACCACTTGAAATTCATGTCGATATCCATCTTTTCCATGTGCAATTCCACGCGAACAAGCTTTATCTCTGCGCTCTGAAATATTTAAACGTTCATCGCTCGACACTGTTTTTTAGCATCGACGGATGCACCTTCTGCGTACCTATTGTGTTTTTGGCTAATTCGTCTAGTCGGAGGAACGGTTCTCGTCAAATTGTTCAACCCAGTCCCTCCCCCCTTGTCCGTAAAATTATTTAACGAGTTTCGCTCGCGTATTCGTCCGATTTGACGAAAACATCGGTCGTGTTAATATGTAATACGCGGGCACAGACGTAGAGCGAAGGGATTCGAGCGAGTGAAAACCAGGCATGTAACTTTCATAACACCGCATCCTTTCTTTCGTTATTTATTTATTTATAAATACCANTAATTCTTGTTTAATTCCCCATTATCCAGCGGGTGGGCATTGTTTGTTTGGAATTCTGCTTTTAATCGACGCAGTTCCACCACCACCGTTCGAGTGTCTGTTTCTGAATAGCGGAGAGACAATGCGCGTTCGCGTGATCGCCGGGACACGAATATATTCGCCCGTACTGTCCATCGCGGTGTATCAGCCACCGCCTCTAATTGTAAGAATTCGCGTGTTACGAACCCACTGAGAAACGTGGTCAGATCTAATTCAGTTAATACCACTTGAAATTCATGTCGATATCCATCTTTTCCATGTGCAATTCCACGCGAACAAGCTTTATCTCTGCGCTCTGAAATATTTAAACGTTCATCGCTCGACACTGTTTTTTAGCATCGACGGATGCACCTTCTGCGTACCTATTGTGTTTTTGGCTAATTCGTCTAGTCGGAGGAACGGTTCTCGTCAAATTGTTCAACCCAGTCCCTCCCCCCTTGTCCGTAAAATTATTTAACGAGTTTCGCTCGCGTATTCGTCCGATTTGACGAAAACATCGGTCGTGTTAATATGTAATACGCGGGCACAGACGTAGAGCGAAGGGATTCGAGCGAGTGAAAACCAGGCATGTAACTTTCATAACACCGCATCCTTTCTTTCGTTATTTATTTATTTATAAATACCATTGATATACGAACACACGCGTGTACGTGCGGTCAGTCATGAGACAAACATTCACAAAGCCAAAGAGGCGGAGCTAGTAAAAAAATGAGAGAAAGAAACACGCCTGAAAGGTATCTTTCCGTGCGATTGTAACTGATATTATCGTTACTGTAGTTGTTACTTATTATTATTATTATATTATTAATATATTATTATTATTAATTATTATCAGCGATTCATTCTTATTGTTCTCATCGTTCGATGGACCTCGCAAGTCTTGTTCTCGTCGAATGTGTTTGTTGATCGGCTCGTCTCGTCGCAGTTCATTTGTTTGTATCACCGTACCTACTATACCTATGTAAGATTTATCGTGGTCGGATTCGCCGTGCTACGCGGCCGAATCCGATTCTAAATGAAAGACAAAGAATTTTTTGTAAATTGTATAAAAAAAAAAGAAGTAGCAAAAGTTGTAAGAGGAACGCGAGAAGTAATGCGGAAAATAAAATTTTTGTGAAGAACCAACGGTGCACTTCTTCCACCCTCAAGGATTCCAGCAACCCCTTAGAATTACGTATTAATAGACGATTTAATAATATAAAACGGAATTTCTAATTTATATGCCAACAAGCATATGCTTGGGAACGTACAATCAATTTTTAATTGGCCTCATTCTATCCTAAAGTTCAATAGTTGCAAGCTATGTTACAAGGAAAGATTTTTAAATAAACCGTCTGAGTATTGAAGCGGTGACCCGCAACGTGACTTAAAAAAAACGCGGTCATGTAAGTCAGATAAATATATTTGTTCTTATGTATATACAAATTGTTCTACAATAATATAGAGGAACAATATACTCGTTCGAATAATGACTTTTAGTTAATCTATTCTCATGTATCACGAATCATTGCGAGTTTGGTTAAGGCCGCCTTTCGAAATTCTTGCTCTCTAGTGTATATATTTACTACCCCTACACAATTCTATACAATATACTGATCTCTGTCGGCTTTCTACATACAGTAATCGCTAATCGCACGGTCTATAAAACGAGTTAAATATTCAATAGAAAAACTACAGGACTTACATTCATATTAAATGAATTGCAGCAGTATCTCGTAAATGAATACGATTCATTTTTAAAGAATGTCAGCGTTCGTGTTCAGCGCTCGAGTATAAATATTTAAAACCGAATAAACTATGCTGTTGGAAATTATTTATGAAGTCTCCTAAGGAATACTAAAAGGGATTAAATTATTTGTTGCAAGTGTGCGAAGTTATTGTCATATTTACGAATTTCATCGACTCACAGAAATCAGCGACGCATGAAATGCGTCAGAGATAGAGAGAGAGAACGTATAACGTTTCTTACTTATATTTCCGAAGCGGAATACATGAATGCTCGATGAAAGAAACCAACACCGAGTTGCGAGAACTCTGATTCATCAATTTAGAAAACGTTTTTATTACTGTATATAAAAGCCGACTGTAACGCGCGATACATACATACTTTTTTTTTCAACCACGAAATGATAACTACAAAAATATGTATGTGTACACATGTTGTACGTAATCCACAAGAACCTTTCTTGTCCGACCTTCCGCGGCACGTTCTCTATGCACGTGAAATCGTAATAATAAAGCGAGTAGTAAATATCCCCGTATGGCGTTAAAGCTTGCGGCAACAACACTGTTATCTTCAAAGCTGCGTCATTTATCTGCAGCTACGTTTTATGGTAATCCGCATAAATTCACGCAGCTTTAGTGCATATACGTATGTACACGCCCCCGTTAATGTCGCTACACGTACGAAGTGAATTTGGAAAATACGTTAAAACCATCTTACGACTCGATGGAAAGAAACGACGTTTCGCCGTGGTTAATACTACCATCGAACAATCTCAATGAAACTCACGACTGCCTCGGAACCGTTTTATATACTACGTTATGGTCTCTCGAAGCAATACGAAATACATAGTTTAATACATATCGTGAACGTCTAATCCGTCGCAGATTAGCGGCGTGTCTTTACAACTTCCTCGGATATCCTATTTCCCCTATTTTACAGGATCACGCATGAACGAGAGGAAGACCTTAAAAGTTTCTATACCGGCACATGAAGAATATACATCGTCGATACGTTTTAATCTCAACGTCCGCAACGCACGTAATCTCGTCTATTAACGCGAGTATTGTACAAATGGAAAATAAAAAACAGAGAACATTGTTATATACACGATGATAATCGATAAAGATCTCGACTTTTCTTCGGAATGAACAGATCTTTAGAACGTTAATGTATATTGCACGGAAGTATAACGCGCTTACACAACGTGTTAATACTTTGAAGAAAAAGTACTATAATTACAAGTGAAGATGGGAACGAGTCAGAGATGCGCGAGCACTTCGACGGCGGCGATCGGAGGCGTTTGGTCCCCGCTGAGGATCACCGGCTCCGACTCGGTCTGGACGATCCTGACCAAGTTCGCGTCCTTCTTCGACGGCGCGACGTTCGCATTTGATGCAACGTTCGATCTGGCGCAATAGCTCGGCGGTCTGCTTTCTCTAGCGGTGCCGGGAGACACGATGCTACCAGCGTTCGACCTATAAGTCGGCGGTGGCGAGGACGTCGGCTGTAGCCGATCCAGGAGCAGCAGTCGCAGCCTGTACTCTTGCATGCTCGCCTAAAACCAAACCCGATTGCATTCAAGTCTCTTGTCGTTCTATTCTCCGCGAGTAAAGAATTAAGAATAAAATATTAGATGATTGGATTATTAAAACGAAGACGAATAGTCGAAAAAACTATGAGAAAACATTTGTCGAGCCTCACTTGATAGCTCGGTGGCGGTGTTCTAAATTGAAACTCCGGATAAATCATGGCAGCGTAAGGATGAATCGGCCTCGCCGGCGGTATCCTGCTTGAGATCCCAGTGAAACCAAAAAAACTGCCGCAATTTTCTCGGCTGGTCACTCGCCACGCTACGGCGCTCACGGTTACTAGAACCACTCCTATACCTGAAACAGAGCACATACGCGTGTGTTAGAGTACACGTAACGCGATTACTTTTCATTTTCATGTTCACTCCGATTCATGCGCCTATTTGCATTTCCTAACGAACAGATCTCGTGGCTCAGAGTTTTAATCGGAAATCTATTCGAGAAGAGGTAGGACAATTTCGAGACATTCATGACAGATGAGATATTTTCTTGGCGAGAGTAAAAACTTATGAGAAGTTGAGTGAAATGCAACAGGCGAGCAGAGCAAGGATGATGACGGAATCGTTAAGCATTGTCGCGTGTTCTCACGAACGGCAGTATGTGAGAATAGTGAGAGCTGAGAAAACTTCCTTCAAGGAAACGAATCGCACAAGCTTTCGCGGTTCCACACCCATTCGCGCTTCCCTTTCGTGCATCGGCGACGATCTTTTCACTCGTTTCACCGTAATTCTTGTTACTTTTTAAACTAAACTACGATCCTATCGCTTCGCAGTTTCGTTCGTGACTTTTTCCACTCGGAACAGCTAACTTTTACCCACGTCTACACCAAATTAACTTATCGGCCCAAAATTGAGCCGACGTCAAGGTAATAATTACTCACGAAACGAGTACGATATTATTTAAACTACTTTCTTATCGCCGGGCGTACTTACGATACGTATTCACGTAGCAATTAAATTCTCTCGCGTATGACCTTCTCTACCGTAATAACAGGCTCATTTCGAATTCCATTGCATCGCGAGAAAACGGCAGCGCGTAACAAGAAACTGAACGCGGTTTAATATATGTACAAGTATTTACATTTAATATATACCCATTGAATTTTACGGTTCGTTAAAACCATTGAATCGAAGAAAGTAACCAATTTAGCATTATTGTTCGAGCAGAATCCTGTGAAATCAGCTCAACACTTTCACGGTATTCAATCTGAAACGTCCATCTATTCGGGACAATCGTATACGAGGTAAACTCGAGTAAATGATTTTAGAATTCTTCTATATTCAATAAATCGACTTAGAGAATTCGGATCCCCGATCCCGTACACTTGTCATCGCTAATTCAAAGCCCTCCGTGGCTGAATCTCACGTTCCCACCACGTGTAGGCGTACGACGCCAATCTCTATAGATTAGTACGTTCACCCATTGTGAGAGGCATTCTATGCAGGTCGCAGGTTACATGTTCACGTTTAGAAAGTAATCGTTGCGAGCTGGGTGCCCCTTCTTTCGTAGCACCATGATCGACCAATCTGGCCGACCACGCGGTTTCTTCATTGCTCCGCTGCCCCGTATTTCATAATTTATTTCCCAGTCCAATGCACCCAACCCTTTAATATCCCGCTTCGTTTTTTCTTTCAACCGTGCTCTTCCTATGTTTTATAACTGGGTTGCCGCTTTCGGTTCGCAATCAACTCGATTATAGTTTTATGGAAAACTAAAAATTCTTTCTGTGATATGGAATTCGCATAGAAAATTCTTTCACTTGCATTTAAAGCTCTTGTCAATTCATGGATGTCCATAAACTAGATATCCGAGTATATCGAGTACGAAACAAGTTCTGAATTATATTTATCTCTCTGACTGTAAGCCGATAGGGAAAAGCGAATCTCTTACCGATCATAAGCAGTGCGACGGCGATGTGATCGCGTCCCGAGGCCCTAAGAGCCCCCAGCAGAGCGCCGGCACCCGCGCACACCAGGCCCACCACGCCGACGCCCAATATGGACCAACGGACAGGAGGGGAACCAAGGCCGCAACACTGCTTCGGAACCGCATCCCTACGAGACACAAGAGCAAACCGTTGGAATGACCCACTGACACGTATGGCACAAACGGTTGCACACTGATTCTGCCGGGTCCGTCTCGTTACCGCAGACGTACAGTACATCGATGATGACAAACGGTTTGTTTGTTATCGCCCAGTTACATTTAATTCACACCGTCGTGTTAAATGAACCGTGCGACGAACGCACTGTTATGAATTTATCGATATCGCGTGTATCCATGCGTTTATGGCAGTGAAACGGAACTGATAGAAATCCTACCAAATTATACAAGCGCGATTACGACTGTTGTTCAATTTGCAAAGGAAAACGTTGAATCCTGTTTCTATGAACAATCGGATCATAATTCATAGAACGACTGGGAAATTGTTGAAGATATAGGACTGGAGCTAATCGATGAATATTGTATTCGCGAACCGCTTGATCATACATGATCTCGGAGCTTATCTGATCGAATTAACCGCGTGTTCCGTGTATATAATGCATATTTACCGGCCGAAAGCAGAAACGCTGGTCGAAACCGGAAACGGTAGGCCGAGACTGAGGCCCCTGAGGCCTAAGTGAGGCGGCGGTGGATGTAAAAATCCTCTGGTGGGAGCGACCAGTGGTACCCCAGGCGCAGTCGAGGAAGCTTGGCATCCCGCTGATATCCCGGGATAAGATGGTGGCATGGAGCACGATCTCAAGGCCCGACGGCGTTGCCTGCGCATCCGCCTCTCTCTCCTCCGTGCCTCTGGACCACTTTGCAGCGGGAGTTCCGTTTGCGCCTCCGTCGAAGTGAAAGAACGTCCATTGTCCCGTGATTCCTGGGAATTCCATGAAAATCAAAATCTCTGCCATCGTCGATCGATCGAAGCTTTTCACGATCACGAATTCGATCGTGAGAGGGGCGACGATATTGGGACAACTGATGATACTGTACACATACCTGCGGTCTAGTGGGTTGGTCGTTCCTCGCGTCATCGGCAGCCACACCGCCTACCGCAACAACACTAACAGGCCTCGGGGCATTCTCGGACAGAGCCCCGGCCATCGTCCGATTCTGAACATCGGACTCCAGCGCTCCTATTCTTTCGTTCGTTCTCTCAGTCTCTCTCTCTCTCGTTCTCTATTGCACTTAATCCGAAAACTTCGGCGTTCGCCTTCCTCTTCGAACACCTTTCCGTTCTTTTTTCCGACCGGCTTCCCGCCAAACGTTTATCGTTCCCTTTTACGCGGCGCGCCTTTCTCTTTCCTCTGTTTCGATCGAGTACTCCTCTACTACGTATTCCTCTTTTCATTCGTTACGTATGCGGCACGGTTTTTTCTTTCCTCTGTCGTTTCTCTTTTACCTCTCGGTCGTTTTGTACTCCTCCCTCGCGTTACTTTTCGTCCACACCCTCGCTGTATCGCGATCCACTAATTTTCGCTCCCCTACTTGACGGCAGAGATGTGAATCCCCCTTTGCTGCCTCTGTCTTCATTGTTGTCCTATAAACATCTTCTCTGTTCCCTCGCTTTCAACTATTCGAGTCCTCCCTCGCGATTCCGGCGCCCGCCGTCACTGAATATACGACAAAGCGTACGCTTTTTCTCTTTTTGCTTTAATGCATTACTCGCTTCGATGTCTGTTTTTCCTCCGACAGCGTCACCTCTATTCTTATTTTTCTTTAACGCGTTTCCGCCGGTCGCCTTTGATTAAAAATTCTCTCCGCTTGTTGCTCGCTTTACTCTGTGAATTACGTAATTTTCCCCGGCGAGATTAAAGAGGAACGAACCTCGGTGTCTATTTCAATGCACCGAAATTCCGTCCCCGTTCAACTTCTCTCGATTTCATAATCGGCGACAAAAAGTCCGTGTCATCCCGCGTATCGTCACTCGCCTCGAAATCTACGTGAATACCTGTTATGTTACAAACGTTTACCATGCTTTACAATACTGCCTTTAATGACTTCGAGAGAAAGCGTATAAACAATTCCCAGTCACAATAGACGTTCCTTTGCGCGAACAATCAGTATTTTTTCTTTCTTTTGTCCCCCGGAAGATATGTTCGCGGAAAGTTCACGTTCATTTATGACCGTGCCTAGCCGCGCAAGAAGCCACGAGCATAACGTGCCATTCAATTGACTAAAATAATCGTCGCGAAATCGATTTTGCCGCAGGATTAAACCATGTAATTAGATATTTAGGGAACGGGACGTGACGCTGATTCATTTGTCGATCTTACTTGTAATTCATACTGCGCGTGCAGTCTTGGAAAGTGCAATGACTGTATTTACAAAAAGCAAAGTGTAAGTTTATCCGAGACTAAGTATAAGAACGAAGCTCGAAAGGATTGGGTCTTCAGATTCTAAAGAATTATTTTTAGATAAGATTTGTTCGCGAGATGAATAAAAAATACTTTGCGACGAGATTGGTCGTCCTCATTTTCATTTCCCCTGCCAGTTGAGCGAATTGGAGCCAGATCTGAATTTCTTTTTATAGGAGAGCATTGAGGTTTCTACGATGTATAATTTAGTATAAAAATTCTCTCCGCGATAAGCATCGACGATGAAACTTCGAAACTGACCTGAAAGTAACTGTATGGGAACGTTTACGTTGCAAATTATCGTCGCACTCGCGGCCGACCGTTTTGAGAAACGGTACTTCTCGCGTGTTTGTGTGTTTCTACATCTCCACGCGATGAATTCACGTGACCCGACGGTAGGTACGACGACTTTGATTCGAAAGTTATCTCTGATAATGAAAAATTGAAAATCTTTACACTTTCTAATGTACGACTCTCAAGCTATTGTTCACTCGATGTTGCTTCCTTGTAAATCTCGTGGGTGTCTTGAAATTACTGCTTCCACCAACTGACAACAGAACACCTGATTTTATTTAGGAAGGTATCGAAAACGCAGAGTTTGAATAAATGTTTCAAATAGATTCACGTTCTTTAGAATTCTCAAAAGCTATGAAAGATGTACGAATAAAAAATTAATGAACAACGTTGATACAATAGTGGATAGTATACATGCGTGCGTGTATCCAAGAAACCACGGTCGGTGACGCTTTTAACACTTTCATGGTGAAGACAATAAGAGGATTGGTAACCTTTTAACCCAATTTTCGAAACACCCTTGGGACGGCGGGTAATCCTTGCGATCCTTCGGGAAAAAGGGCAATCACACGAAATGATCTCGTGGCAACTTGTCGCAACTACTAAATAGTAATGGAAGGCAGTCGAGTAGAAAGAAGCTATGAATCCTCTACCTCGGAATCACGCACGGTCACAAGTTGCACTGGTTAATTAACGCCCCGGGCGAACTGGTCACATCTGACAAGCTTAAATTAATATCACTTTCCACATTTCTCCACATCGACTCCCACTAATGTTTGCGGAAAAAAACAAGGAAAAATTAGGTCGCGACGCGCACCACAGTTTCGAAAGAAACGTCTCTAAAAACGACACATCCCGAACCGCGATAGCGGCTCCACTAGGTAAAGCTTGCCGTGAACAAAATCCAAAGGATTCGCGAGCGCACTCGTGCAGTTGAGTATAGAACTCGAGCGAATGAGGGCACCAATCGTCTCTCGGTTCTAACCGAAAGCGAATGAATCTCATATCGATAACACCTTCTTCGCAGAAGATTATTAAAGTATAAGCAAAATCTTAAAGAATCTCTTACTAAGTAAAACTGCCTAATACAGAGAAAATGGATCTTAAAAGAAATATAACGAGATACAACAACTATGCCTATGGAGCTGTATTACGATTGGTAGGAAAACGAGATGGCGGAACTCTCGTGAGGATTTAAAAGGGAGTGCAACATGCATCGGCGGCTATGTCGCCGGCGACCTCGACTCTGCGATGAGCGGTAAGTGAGAGTTATTTTAATCTTCTTAATAAACGGAGTAAAGATGAGCAACGAAGAAGGAAACGTTGGATGGCACATTGAAATACGAATGAGAGTTTGTCGTTTGAGTTTTATTTAATTATCTCTTTCATCATATTCGATAAACCAAGTAATGTATTTAACGTGCATTTAAACAAATACAGATAGTAGGAGAGGGCCTCGAGGACTCCTAAAATGCAATTAGGCGGGTATTTGATTCGCTGAACGAAACTGCAGCGACGCATACGTTTGTACAAAAACTATGACTAATTTAATGCAAATACATAAATATAAATACGTTCATATACCTATATTTATATTTACTATTTGCATTCATATAATATTTATATATGTATAATATGTATATACCACGTAGAAGCAATGTCTTCAGGAATTCTGCATCAGCTGCATAAAACTTGCCAAGGATTTAAAACCATTTAACGTTACTACACTGATAAATGAGAAAAGAGGACAGTGGCTTAAGAATAGTACTTAAATGGTACACTTGGCCTAGTTTAAGAATGCCATCACCTGTTTCAAAGCATTTATTTCGGTACACAGCTTTATTAATTAGTCGAACGTGTTACTTGCGGTAAACGTCCTAAGGTTTATTTTACGTGCTTAATTTATAAATATTATTTCCTTTTTACCGAGCTGAAGATTAAAAGCATTTTAAATAAACTTAGTTCATTTGTATAGCTGTTCCTTTTATTTAAAAATAATAATTTTATCCGTCTAACCATCCGTAATAACATTAGTACATATTTTATACTGTCCTTTTTACAGTACGATATTCACCTTCTTTTTTGACTGGACCTCGTATTACCGTATCCTCGTCTTTAAATATTCTACTTAAAATAGTACCATCGAAATGCCACTGGAATTGTTCATAATACTTTTTTTCTAATCGGAAGTTCCGAGCTCCGAATAAATATTAAATAAATCCGGTAATTTAATGCTTACACGTTTCCTGCCCGCAGATTACTTTCTAAAATACGCAGAACTTCTTGATTCATTTAAAACGGATCGTAAAAAACGGCAGTGTGCGTTATCCTTTATTGTACTCGTAAATTTTCATATTGGCTATTGCTGATCGATCATGTCATTGTTTAGCATAAGAACCTTCGTTTTCTACTCGTATTTACTATTTAAGTTATATAGGTAGCAATTAAATGTCATTTTTTTATTGAGTCGGTCATTCGCGAGTTGCTCAAGCAGAATGGCATGCATGATTTTAAATCGTACAAGGTTTATCAATATTCTCGTCAGTAATATATCATTTAAGTAGTTATTAGAAACATATAATTGACTGAATGTTCTGCGTTTAGAACTTAAACAACTATTCGTCGTGTATAAATATAAAAAGCTAGATGCCTTTCTATCGATCTGTGGAAGATCTGAAAATTTTCTTCGTCCAAACGAATCGTATAAGATAAAAATAGAGTTTGAAAAAAAATTTCTTCGAATAATTTATAAAATATTTTAAAAATCCAACGAAATAAAACAATAAGTGAAGTTGCCAAATTTATGCAATGTATGTATAAATAAAAATATTAAAATCTTGTACTACTTTTTGTTACACAAATATAACTTAAGAACCGACACATGTGTGAGCACACGGTGTAGACAACAAAATAAGGATTAAAATAAATAGTAATAAAGCTGATAAATTCGCAGCACCGTAAAAACAGTTTCCCTAAGTACACTGCTTAAACTGATATATGTATATCTACTATATATACCTACAGTAGTTAACAAGTCTGCGGGCTACAATAATGTAGCCTCGATATTTAGTTGATTAGCCTAAGTTTTATGTATTTCAAAATCTTGTATATATATATATATATATTTATATATATTCTACCACATTTTTCTTTCCTCGTAATGATAGCGTAACTGGTTTCTGCATACGTACAACGAACCATGTATCAAGATTAAAAATAAAATATTATTAAAATAACCGCAATTCGATTGAATTGGCTGTAACTAATCTTACTTGCGTAAAACAATATTCTTAGTCGCGGGACTATAAAGAGACAGCAACTTGCACTCCTCGCGCGATGAAGAACGAGGAGGATTTAATAACTTTCGTGTGCAAAATTTTATGCACATTCATATACGAGAATTCCAGACTTCGGGTTTGCGCGAATTCAGACACGTTAAAAATTCTTATATACTCGTTTGTATATGAAACAAAGTACGAAATTGCAACACGATTCACAGGATGTCGTAAAGAGATCACAGACTTAAAAGTATTTGAAATCTGGGAAATAAATAACGCGTTAACGCGGGATCCACGGCCAATCTGGAATCGTCATGTATAAATGTATATACATTTACGTGGCGTACGTTTGTATACGAAACCTAACGAATATCGAAACCCATACATACGTAAGTCTCGGCTCAGATCTGTATAATGTGTAAACTTGAGGAGAACCTGAACACTTTTTATCGACATGATTCTACTACGACGATTACTTTGATTTAATACACATGGACACTCGGCGTTCCACGTATTCTTGTGCACCATATAACAATAGTGAGTTGTATACGTCACTATATTAGTACGGATAATAAATATAAAATGTTAATTGGCATACAGTGCATATGATTCTGTATTTAAACTGTATAATCTTGCAATTTTAATTGGCAGTCGAATGTTTTATGTTCTCAGTCTCGCGAGAACATATACCGTTCAAGTTCAGTTTGATGGAAGATGTAAATTTTTCTCGTATAAACTATCCGCGAGTTCTTATAGAAATTGTACCGTAATATAGTCAAAGATATAATTATGCTTCATCATCAAAACAACTTGACTTAGTAATATTAATTTATTTTCCTTTGACGTTACTGGAAGATTTACTTTTACTCTGGAGAAGGGATACAGAAGTATACTTCTTTGTATCGTACTAATCTCAAAATGTCTAACAGTTCCAACAGTTATGAAGGTCCCAATCTAATATGCTATCATTTTAGCAAAGGACGGAAGTGGAAAAGGGGGGAGATACGCTAGATGGAATGTATATACGTAGATGAACGATGAAGTTTCCAGAGAAACAGAATCAGTCTTCGTGGTATGCGGATGGTAAGATGGGTGACGTGAAGTACATCGTGATAGCTAGACTACACCGACGTTATTTGCAGTCTTATTGTCATAAGGCATAATCGTTCATTATACTTATTCAGTAGATCTGCTTTTATCTTAATGTAGTTTTCCCTCGAATAGTTATAATTCGTGTAAAAAATGCGGTTATCAAAAGTGTATAATATAAATCATTACGATGTCTGTAGCCTTAATGTTACACGTTCGATATAACAAACATGATTCAAATAAAAAGTATGTACTGCGGTAAGTACTTCGAAATGCAAAAATTGTGCAACGTTCAAATCTCTGGAAACTTCATGATAAGCTCATAATATTCTGATAGAAAAATAAGAAACTTTATCGTATGCAAAGAGAGAAAGAAGAAAAAAATAAATGAAATATAGAACCAATAAACTCGATATTATGGCGTGGAGGAATACAGTCCACTAAATTAATTTATACATTCGTAACAGGATATTGTTATGTGTGTAATATAACTTGTGTCGTACGTCAACACGATAAAAAGTAGTTTAACATTCGTTCAACGCCGAATATCTTTCACTGGAAGGTCTCGAGCGAATTCGTCTTTTCATCACGACGTTCATTCTGTTTAATCTTGCGAGCTGTATGCGCGGATCAATTATCGTATCTTACGTCATAGTCTGTTGTCGATTTTTTTTCCTAAATTCGCGGTTTTCGTAATTCGTAAAATCAACGACTCGAAAAAGGAAGGAGTGTCTCAATAAAAGTAACAATGATTACGAATTTAAACCTTGTCGTTTTTCTTCTTCGAGCATAGCGTCGAGTTCGTCTGTGAGATTCGCAAGCATGTTCCCAATGTCGTTCAATACATCTGCTGGCTCGCTGCCACTGGTATGATGACTTATTCCATGAGTCTGCATGTTACTGCCAGTATTACTGCTTGTGTATTCTTGTGCACGTGCTGCTCTCTGCTTAATTGTGCCAGCATTCTCGTTTGCGAATGGCAATGAATCTGATTCTGTACTGGAGCTTGACTGAAATAACACGATTAATATTAACCACGTAAACGACATATAATCCGTGAAAAATTCTGTCAACAAAATGAAGTATCCAAGTACTTTATCCAGAAATATATCTTGTCAGTTCAACTTCTACATGGCAAATACAAATAACTATACCTTGAAGCTGGCATCGGAGCCGTTGCGATGTTGCAGAGCAAGAGTGGCTATCAATTCGTGTTCCTCGTTTACGTTGACGCTGACGCTACCCCAAGAACGAGACATTGAAGAAGGCGGTCGATTCATTTGCGGTGGAGTGGATGGCACTGGTGCTGGTGCGGGCGGTGGCGGAGAAGGATGATGAATTAAATGATGATGCTGATGATGATGTATATGGTGCTCCTCGCAAGAAGCCGTCGGTACCGGCCCGCTGCAATCTATTACGACGTCGCCAACACCCGGTCCCCCAACAGATCCACTGTTGTCTCTGGAACTCTGACGTCTTGGGGGAGACGGAGGGCAACGTTTCGGAAGATGCGGACTGCTCTCGAGCCCATAAGTTAGCTGATATTTGTTATCAAAGTCTCTTGGCAATGACTTGAACTGCCCTGGAGTCGCGGTAACCTGCAACGAAGAACGAATCATGCATCATTCACGATCACGACAATCTCCGACGATGCAAATGAGTACACGTACCTTGGCTACGGGTCGTGGACGAACAAGGCAATGTCTCGGCCGAGGAAGAGTTCCGCCACCAGCGTCCACCGTGGAAGTATCATTTGTAGGAGTCAAATCGCCGTCTTCGAAACTGCGCGGGCGCCATTCGGTCGGCTGTGGGTGCGTAGAAGGTGCCGGCGAGGGTGGATACCCAAGAGGCGCGTCTTCCAAGCTTTCCAAAGATTTTCCTCGTGAACCAGTCCGACCAACGATGTTGTAATCGGCTGGCAGCGCTGCGTACATACTTCTCCACGCCGTTCCTGAAGTCGTGTCGCTTCCTCCTCGCTGAAAAGACCTCAACACAGGCGAGGAACAGTCCTCATCGGGCGACGGCAAGTCGGGGCCTCCTCGCTGAATAACTACGTCCTGAAAATATAGTCAACTCAAACATGAGAAATTGAATTGAACGAAGAACTATTGTAAGATTCCTGCGTAATAAATATATTCATTTACCTGTGTTTGTCCAGGATGCGGCGGCAGCCGTGCGAGATCAAGAGGCTGTATACGCTTACCAGCACGAATATCCTTAACTCTTTTAATCGCTAACAATAATTTTTTCTGATGACCGAGACGCACAATACCAATGTCTTCAAGGTCCTCCCAAGTGAGGGTGGTCACATCTTCGACTGAACGCATACCCTGTTGATGAAGAGCACCAAGATATTCTTCTAACCGCAGAAGTCTGAGCCACTCTTCTAACGAGCCAGGAATATGCTCTGGCAAGCCGTCGCCTATATTTAAATTATCTATCTCTGCTTTCAAGCGCTTCCTATGATTAGGCTTCTTTATACCTGTAAATACACAAGAGGTTTATTTACAACCGTCGAGAATCAATTTCAGCGTCTCTCACGTCTTCCGATACGTGTATTTCGTTACGCGTACCTATCGCTGTCAGATCTTCTGGAGTCATGCGCGTTATAGTAGCGAGATCATAGCCAGCAGAAGCAAACAATGGGAAGTATTCCTCGAATTGGAGTTCGGTCAGCCAAGCATGAACAACGTCGAGATCTGCCGGTCTGTCTGGGTGGCTACCGAGCGAGCTTATAGAACACCTGGGAGACGAGGCGAGCGCACCGGGCCCTCTAGGACCCAAATGATATCCAGAGGCTCTTCCTGAGTCTAACGAAGCTGTAGAATGCCTGGAACCGGATCCTGNGAAAAAGGAAGGAGTGTCTCAATAAAAGTAACAATGATTACGAATTTAAACCTTGTCGTTTTTCTTCTTCGAGCATAGCGTCGAGTTCGTCTGTGAGATTCGCAAGCATGTTCCCAATGTCGTTCAATACATCTGCTGGCTCGCTGCCACTGGTATGATGACTTATTCCATGAGTCTGCATGTTACTGCCAGTATTACTGCTTGTGTATTCTTGTGCACGTGCTGCTCTCTGCTTAATTGTGCCAGCATTCTCGTTTGCGAATGGCAATGAATCTGATTCTGTACTGGAGCTTGACTGAAATAACACGATTAATATTAACCACGTAAACGACATATAATCCGTGAAAAATTCTGTCAACAAAATGAAGTATCCAAGTACTTTATCCAGAAATATATCTTGTCAGTTCAACTTCTACATGGCAAATACAAATAACTATACCTTGAAGCTGGCATCGGAGCCGTTGCGATGTTGCAGAGCAAGAGTGGCTATCAATTCGTGTTCCTCGTTTACGTTGACGCTGACGCTACCCCAAGAACGAGACATTGAAGAAGGCGGTCGATTCATTTGCGGTGGAGTGGATGGCACTGGTGCTGGTGCGGGCGGTGGCGGAGAAGGATGATGAATTAAATGATGATGCTGATGATGATGTATATGGTGCTCCTCGCAAGAAGCCGTCGGTACCGGCCCGCTGCAATCTATTACGACGTCGCCAACACCCGGTCCCCCAACAGATCCACTGTTGTCTCTGGAACTCTGACGTCTTGGGGGAGACGGAGGGCAACGTTTCGGAAGATGCGGACTGCTCTCGAGCCCATAAGTTAGCTGATATTTGTTATCAAAGTCTCTTGGCAATGACTTGAACTGCCCTGGAGTCGCGGTAACCTGCAACGAAGAACGAATCATGCATCATTCACGATCACGACAATCTCCGACGATGCAAATGAGTACACGTACCTTGGCTACGGGTCGTGGACGAACAAGGCAATGTCTCGGCCGAGGAAGAGTTCCGCCACCAGCGTCCACCGTGGAAGTATCATTTGTAGGAGTCAAATCGCCGTCTTCGAAACTGCGCGGGCGCCATTCGGTCGGCTGTGGGTGCGTAGAAGGTGCCGGCGAGGGTGGATACCCAAGAGGCGCGTCTTCCAAGCTTTCCAAAGATTTTCCTCGTGAACCAGTCCGACCAACGATGTTGTAATCGGCTGGCAGCGCTGCGTACATACTTCTCCACGCCGTTCCTGAAGTCGTGTCGCTTCCTCCTCGCTGAAAAGACCTCAACACAGGCGAGGAACAGTCCTCATCGGGCGACGGCAAGTCGGGGCCTCCTCGCTGAATAACTACGTCCTGAAAATATAGTCAACTCAAACATGAGAAATTGAATTGAACGAAGAACTATTGTAAGATTCCTGCGTAATAAATATATTCATTTACCTGTGTTTGTCCAGGATGCGGCGGCAGCCGTGCGAGATCAAGAGGCTGTATACGCTTACCAGCACGAATATCCTTAACTCTTTTAATCGCTAACAATAATTTTTTCTGATGACCGAGACGCACAATACCAATGTCTTCAAGGTCCTCCCAAGTGAGGGTGGTCACATCTTCGACTGAACGCATACCCTGTTGATGAAGAGCACCAAGATATTCTTCTAACCGCAGAAGTCTGAGCCACTCTTCTAACGAGCCAGGAATATGCTCTGGCAAGCCGTCGCCTATATTTAAATTATCTATCTCTGCTTTCAAGCGCTTCCTATGATTAGGCTTCTTTATACCTGTAAATACACAAGAGGTTTATTTACAACCGTCGAGAATCAATTTCAGCGTCTCTCACGTCTTCCGATACGTGTATTTCGTTACGCGTACCTATCGCTGTCAGATCTTCTGGAGTCATGCGCGTTATAGTAGCGAGATCATAGCCAGCAGAAGCAAACAATGGGAAGTATTCCTCGAATTGGAGTTCGGTCAGCCAAGCATGAACAACGTCGAGATCTGCCGGTCTGTCTGGGTGGCTACCGAGCGAGCTTATAGAACACCTGGGAGACGAGGCGAGCGCACCGGGCCCTCTAGGACCCAAATGATATCCAGAGGCTCTTCCTGAGTCTAACGAAGCTGTAGAATGCCTGGAACCGGATCCTGATCCTGAACTTCCTGGACTGTCTCTTCCAGGACTTTGTGTCATATCGATTCCTTAAAGGAATAATCACGAATTCTTTATTTCCAATATAATTTAATTACCATACACGGAAATCAATCACGTTTTATTATCCTTGATGACGAATTGTCAATTTAATGTAGAATGTATGGATGTAACTGCGAGAACGAGGGACAGACTTCTTCTCGTAAAAAGAGTATTTCGCACCTTGATCCTCAGCGTGAGCATATTTGCTGACNAATCATTTTTTATGTAACGCGTTGTTGATTAAACGAATTTCGGGCATGCAATTTTGGACGCGGAGTCCAAANCGGCTGACGGGAAGGCGAAGCCGGGGTGGGTAAAAATAGGCCCCGGACTCTTTCCAGATGGTACTCCGTAAGAACCCTCGTCCGTTGTTCCGCCTGATCCACTTCCGGGTAGAAAACAGCCATCTTCGCTGCTCGCGTATCCAGCGGAACCGAACGAGGAGCCAGAATGTCGAAATACATCGGGTACAGCCGGTGGTGCCACTTTCTTCGCCTGGGTCACAGCTTTGGACGGCCGGTTCATGCCGCCAACTACGCATGCAATTAACATTCCCTTCCTCAGTTCATCGTTCGATATTAATTATTAATAAACCGTGGACTTTCAGGTACAATTAAAATTCCCACTGATTAAATAACACTTGACGTTATTCAGATCTGTGCGACACTTCGTATAATTAATTCTAGTAAATGGAATAGCGTTTCTACATCTGATGAATGGCCAGGAAAGTGTGTTACGAATAAAATGAATGAATGAGGCGTTTGAATAATTCCACGGAGTACAGTGATATTACAAAACCTTTGATGCTGTGGGAGTAACAGGTATTGAGAGCTGTGAACAGAGGCGTTCTACATCGTGGATGCATAATTAAAGTAGGCCAAGACGTACTGAGGAATGTAGAGCACCGATCTGGAATAAGCGCGCAGGTATTATTTCACCACCGAGGATATCAACGCTGAAGGATATGAAACGTCACTCGGTGCCCTGATGCGCCTATTAGATTATCATCCCCCTCGAGAGCTGATTACCTCTAACACAGACTCGCAATTCAACTTCTGTCTTCTACAAGTAGACAATTGTGTCAGTCCCCGGCGAGGCGCGAACGCACGCGGTCAATTTAGTTCCAGAGCGGAACTTAAATTCATGCTCCACATAAAAATTACAACTATTATTAATTTATCGACGGTAAACATTACGTGCAGAGCGTTAAGATATTTATGCCCCGGGTTATTATTAACTATTTTATCGAGCGATGAGCTCACGTATCTGAATTGATTTTCAACGTTATTTCTTCCTTGAGAGAAAATTCCTAGTGCCCCCGCGTCACCGTCTCCACCGCTCTCACTTTATTCGCTTCGTTCATTTGGCTCTGGTTAATATGTACACTTCAGGAGTAAAAATATTTTATCGCGAGGCGTGCAAGATTTATTGCAACGGGCAAAAAGTTTGAATCAAGGTCGATATCTGACTGCGAATTATGTACATACGTCGGCAACGATCCGTGCGTTTTATGGTCTTGCCACGTGCATAAATTATCAGTACGTGCGCATATATGTTGGCAATTAATAAACTTTGATATTACCAGTCGCCTTTCAATTATACTAAAGAGACTGGAAATACTGTGAGTGGTTTTTAACTAATTCACGTAATGAATTTAATGCATCCTTTCTTGGATCTTGACATATTAAAAATCCTGTTCTTTTTATAATGTATCGAGAAACATGAAATGGATAAAAATTTTTCCCGATAGAAATATAACGGAATTGAAAGAAATGTTTAATCCCTCGGGCACGCGAAACACGTTCCCCGNATTGACATATTAAAAATCAATACAAAAAATGTATCGAGAAACATGAAATGGATGAAAATTTTTCCCGACAGAAATATAACGGAATTGAAAGAAATGTTTAATCCCTCGGGCACGCGAAACACGTTCCCCGACTAAGAAACAGCGATGCCCGGTATTCCTTTGAAGGCAAAAAAAAAAAAAAACATACTGTTTGGTGAAGTAATTAATGTCGTTCTATAGAATCGTCTGAGGAATTTAGGCGTATAGAAAAGATGTGCGTAGGCGTGAAGAAGGCTCGACACGAAATTACAGAGGGCACGAGGAAAGGAGATAAAAAGTCGAATAAAAAAGGAGAGAGAAGGTCAAAGCCAGCGTGTCCGTGTAAATTCGTTAGCTGTGTAAATACAGAGACTTGAAAGCGTATGTAAGAACGTTAAGGCTCTGTTTTCTATGGCACTTTTTTATCCTCCTCCGAGAACGAGATTCGAATGAAAAGTGTGAAAGGACACTCCTTAAGCTCATAACCGAATTGAAGTATCTGTTATACGAAAAACTTACTTCTATACTTTTATTCGAACATTCTCTATCCCTAAACGATTTTATCTGTAACTTTGATACGAAGATTATTTAAATGATTCTCAACTCCGCTACCAAGGTCCCTTTCTTTCTTTCTCTCTCTCTACGGTGCATACTTCTTACACAACGACTGCTTACTATGCGAATGCTTCCTGCTATTCCTACTTATAATTCATGACGGTAATCTGAACTTAGATGACACAAGCGTCAATTCATCGAGCAAGCCAATGATGCAGAATAATTATAATATTTCATAACGGATCCAACTGATGCGGAATGTGAAATGTGTTACGCAAATACACATCGCCGTTACCCTGCAATTAGTTATAAGCTCGATTAGAAGAGTCGAGCCAGAAACGTACGTACCGAAGTTCGTATACGCGAACGAACGCCCGAGCAGCTGATAGCGCGTAGTCGTAAAGCCGCTGATAATAATCAGCTATTTAAACAAGAATCGATTAACGCAGTTACGTGAATAAAATCGTGGACAAATGCACAGGCGAATAAGTGAATGGATGCATTTAGCCAAGGCATCAGACGCTAATAAAATTAGCGGCGTAACGTNAAATAAGTGAATAGATGCATTTAGCCAAGGCATCAGACGCTAATAAAATTAGCGGCGTAACGTNTTAAAC
This sequence comes from Ceratina japonica, assembly GCA_019453355.1. NCBI lineage: Eukaryota > Metazoa > Arthropoda > Insecta > Hymenoptera > Apidae > Ceratina > Ceratina japonica. The sequence goes on along the minus strand of SMSR01015964.1, from coordinate 158,951 downwards.
AAGAATCGATTAACGCAGTTACGTGAATAAAATCGTGGACAAATGCACAGGCAAATAAGTGAATAGATGCATTTAGCCAAGGCATCAGACGCTAATAAAATTAGCGGCGTAACGTACGGCGCAACATAAATTGTTCGAGTTAATAAAGCACGCAGATAAATTGCTAGAGATCTCTCGGGAATTAAATCCATCAAAGAACTAGCTGGCTAGAGTGTGGGCGTTTTCGTGACTCGCATTCAACACGTGTCATTTGATACGTAACATGTTGTTCGCGTCATGAAACTAATATACATGTACCGCTGATGTTATCCGGCCTCTTAATTAATTTCGCTAATCAATGGGCGACCGTAAACAATTACGATCAATATTTGTGCGCATCGCTTTGACCGTAAATCAAACGACTGATTTAATTAAGCCGCGGGTTACGATTATTGTGAACAAAATTTAGTCTGAACGCTTCCTTTGGACGAAAACTGTTTAACCCTTGAGTCCATGACGACAGCATTATTTTTTACGACGAATTTCCTCGGCCTTTTTAAAAGCGATACAGGCACGTATAAGATAAGGATTCGCTGCATTTGCAAGCGTATCACGATTACTAAAAGAAGCTATTGTGAGAGACAGATAAAGCTGTACAAAGCACGAAATTGTCACGTAAAGGGAAATAAGCACGCGATCTCCGTTGATAAAACTCTATACGTAAGAACGAAATAAAAATAAAAATGTGTATAATATTAATTCGAACGATGTTTTTAATCTTGGAGCCGAGGTCGGAACCAAGAAGAATTTCAAGTGTTAGCATAGCTGTAAAATTCACTTAAAGGCCAGTATTTAGTCAGATCTCGAGAGTGGCTCTTTCACATAGTTTGAATAACTGTTAAAGTGCTGCAATAGGGTAACAAACAATTTCCACCGATTTCAGATATAATAAAACGATGGAATAGAAGCTCGTTAAATATGTTCCGTGTAATTTGAACTGTGACCGTGCCGTGGGGAGGCTCGCGGTGCACTTACGATGCATGAGATTCTTCCAGCTACCATAAATCGCCTGGATGCANTAACGAAATAAAAATAAAAAAGTGTATAATATTAATTCGAACGATGTTTTTAATCTTCGAGCCGAGGTCGGGACCAAGAAGAATTTCAAGTGTTAGCATAGCTGTAAAATTCACTTAAAGGCCAGTATTTAGTCAGATCTCGAGAGTGCCTCTTTCACATAGTTTGAATAACTGTTAAAGTGCTGCAATAGGGTAACAAATAATTTCCACCGATTTCAGATATAATAAAACGATGGAATAGAAGCTCGTTAAATATGTTCCGTGTAATTTGAACTGTGACCGTGCCGTGGGGAGGCTCGCGGTGCACTTACGATGCATGAGATTCTTCCAGCTACCATAAATCGCCTGGATGCACTTATCAAGGGGTGTGGAGGATAATGCCGCGTTCGTTTTACGCCCGCTCAGATTGCCCTCGGACCGGCTTCTGAACAAATTGCCGTTGCTTATCGTGCGAATCGCCGGGCCGCGTTCCCGCGGACAAAGTTTCATCCTGGACATTTCGAGAACGCCGCACGGTATCCAAGCCTCGACCGCCGGGTCGTGAAAGCTCCTATAAGTGGAGGACAATTTTTTCGACGACTTCTGCAGAAAGCGCTTGCCAGGTGGCAAGGGCGGGGGACCCAGGCAGCTCGTAACAGCAGTGATCGCCATTTATGGTAGAACTGAGTTTGTTTTATGCAGATACACGGTATAGGTATAGCACGAACTTTCTTCCTCTCACGACTTTATTATTATTCGATAGTTATTATCGTCCGTCAATCAACTTCGTCTCGCTTTTACAAAGACGTGCATTCACTCGGTTCATAGCCACTTTAAAATCTGGACTTTGATTAACTCTCTCCTCGCTTCTCACTAATATTAAACGTTCGCGAGACTGTCTGGACGTCTGTGCCGCGGCGTAATCAAGCGAAAATCGTCGATATACGAGAAACCGTTCCGAGTCACGTTTTGAAAGAGTTACAGTTCTCTTTCGGGGCCGCGGCATTAACTCGGACCACTTCGTCAAAGAATCTTGTCGCCGTTATATAATTCACTTATTGCTGGACGTTGAACGCGTCACTCCTGTTCTCTCTTCCGTTCATTAAGAACGTACGGATATATAACGAGGCGAGCGCTAGCTTCTTAACGGATTTGCGGGATACATGGTGCGTCCGCGAAACGGTGGAGATAACCGGATAAGACTGTCAGAAACGTTTCGCGTCGGGTACAGGCATTGGGTTGGCGACACCGGCGTGGTCGTTGGTGTAGCAAATGCAAAGAGGCGAGGTCGAAGGTGGGTGAACAAGTTTCCGGAGAACGGCGTAGGCTGCCCCCGGTTATACTTCCACGCGTAGGTTTCCAAAAACGCGGCACGTGAAACAACTTTCCACGTGGAAATGCCTAAAACTAGCTGGTAGGAAAAATTCTGCGCCGGATTTAGAATCGGAATATTTCTATACCGAAAGAACGGGGATCTAAATCCTAATAGACGGGAACACAGTGTTCCTGCGGTGAACGCGAAGAAGTCCTACAGGTGAAGTGTGACTTGGTCCCGACGAACGACTTCGCGTTTCTCGAAGGGCTACTGTACACACTGAAAGCATACGGAACACGGGTAACAGAATGAGGTAACTAACTATTTTGTAAGAACCGGATATAAAAAACTGAACTTGGACGTGACGACGGTGTACAAATCAAGATGGTCTGTTAAAGGGAATCAAGTGGTGAACGGTAGCCAGAAAAGGAAAAGTAGAATCGACCGCCGAGCTAACAAGAAAACGCGCTAAAGGCAATGCGAGAGACGGTTCTGAAGAAAATGTTCATCCTCGTTACGTTAATTCAACCTGGTTCATTTAAACTACTTAGCCATCGTAAATCATTAGTGGCTAAACTTCACGCCGATGCAAATATCTCTCCTATTCGAGACTCAACAGTGTAGAGGTTCCGAGGTTCAATACCCCCGTCTAATCCTTTTCACTTTTCCTATAAAAATGCCTCGTTTCACTTACATTGTGCTCGGCTCGTAAGATATAGAACTGATACGCCTTTNTAATTCACTTATTGCTGGACGTTGAACGCGTCACTCCTGTTCTCTCTTCCGTTCATTAAGAACGTACGGATATATAACGAGGCGAGCGCTAGCTTCTTAACGGATTTGCGGGATACATGGTGCGTCCGCGAAACGGTGGAGATAACCGGATAAGACTGTCAGAAACGTTTCGCGTCGGGTACAGGCATTGGGTTGGCGACACCGGCGTGGTCGTTGGTGTAGCAAATGCAAAGAGGCGAGGTCGAAGGTGGGTGAACAAGTTTCCGGAGAACGGCGTAGGCTGCCCCCGGTTATACTTCCACGCGTAGGTTTCCAAAAACGCGGCACGTGAAACAACTTTCCACGTGGAAATGCCTAAAACTAGCTGGTAGGAAAAATTCTGCGCCGGATTTAGAATCGGAATATTTCTATACCGAAAGAACGGGGATCTAAATCCTAATAGACGGGAACACAGTGTTCCTGCGGTGAACGCGAAGAAGTCCTACAGGTGAAGTGTGACTTGGTCCCGACGAACGACTTCGCGTTTCTCGAAGGGCTACTGTACACACTGAAAGCATACGGAACACGGGTAACAGAATGAGGTAACTAACTATTTTGTAAGAACCGGATATAAAAAACTGAACTTGGACGTGACGACGGTGTACAAATCAAGATGGTCTGTTAAAGGGAATCAAGTGGTGAACGGTAGCCAGAAAAGGAAAAGTAGAATCGACCGCCGAGCTAACAAGAAAACGCGCTAAAGGCAATGCGAGAGACGGTTCTGAAGAAAATGTTCATCCTCGTTACGTTAATTCAACCTGGTTCATTTAAACTACTTAGCCATCGTAAATCATTAGTGGGTAAACTTCACGCCGATGGAAATATCTCTCCTATTCGAGAGACTCGACAGTGTAGAGGTTCCGAGGTTCAATACCCCCGTCTAATCCTTTTCACTTTTCCTATAAAAATGCCTCGTTTCACTCACATTGTGCTCGGCTCGTAAGATATAGAACTGATACGCCTTTGTAAAAAACTTGGAGATGAACGCAGAAGCGTATAAGAGCACATGGCAACGTATTCAATTGACCTAAATAGAACAATGAATATAAGTGGTCTGTATGTTTACTTGTGACTCCGCGTTTATCTCGCTAGGAAGAAACACTAGAACTCATCCCTCGTAATTCTATGCGTAAGAAATATAATTAATCTATTGTCGAGATAAAAAAAAAAAAAACTAGCAGAGACAAGTATAAAGTATTTTGTTCGGTGTAAATGAATATGAATGATCGCACGTTACATAACTATAATTCTTTACTTCTGTCGTACGATAAAAAAAAAGTGGCTTGTGCAAGCTCTGACTCCTCCTACACAGTGAAATAAAAGTGAACGAGCATTAACCGCGTTACGAAACATAAGTGGACGTTTTTATTCTTATGATAAACACGCATCCCGCGTTCACTTCCCCCTTGCATCTAGTTAAAGCTTCTCTCTATTGTATAAAGAGCCTCGATCAAAGTGACGTACGAAAAATAAGTTTTTTGAACAAAATCGTCTATGAAATTCTGATCGAACGCAAGAACTATGTGTACGACAGTGTGGTTGCAACACAAATCAGTGTCAAAGTGGAAAAGAATGTCTTGCAACTGGAGACTAAACGGAAAAGAAGATCTCGTGATTGGCTGGAGCAATTTGCATAGCATATCTGATAATCCTGATACGTGCATCCTGTCAAGGACGGACGTGAACGGGTTGAACCGAGCAATTACGATCAATAAATTCCTTTTTGTTGCATGGAAACTCTTCAATACGAAGAACGCAACATACATAATGAATTACCGAGTGCAATAAGTTTCGTACAAAGATTCTTTTATGCGTACACATATATAATTAAATGATACAGATCGCAGCATAAAACATATCTTAAGGATATATCAGAAAGTATTCGAGATCGAGTTATGTAAAGTATTTCCGTGAAGCATTCGTACAAATTTGTTTTATTACATTAAGAACAACGAGAGAAATAAAGGTACAGGTAAAAATATAGTAACCGCGGAGCCGAGGAGTCCCCATGGTTTGCGGAGTGACTGGGTTATTGACGTACGAGTTTGAATGCGACAAGTGCAGGGAAGAATACGAGACGAGAGAGCAAGAAACAAGCTCCAAAGGGGACGGATACGTATGAGAATATAATGAATAGTAGGGAACAACCCCGGGCTTAAGAAAGCTTAAGAACGTCGAGAAGAATATACTGCGTTCAAACAGGAATTTCACATTATTTGTGGCTAAAGAAAATATCGTTTAAAAAAGATGCTAATCAGAAACCTGTATCCCGATAAGACTCCGCGGTGCTACCAAGTAGAATTCGAACTACAGCGCTAACGTTTTACGGCTTTAACGTGCGACGTAACGAATGATTATTTTACGACGTCTCCGGGACGCGTCGAGACGAAGAGAAATAAATATCAGGCGAATAGGAAAAGGCGATTTTAGCAATATGCCCTACGCAGGTGTNGTAACGTTTTACGGCTTTAACGTGCGACGTAACGAATGATTGTTTTACGACGTCTCCGGACGCGTCGAGACGAAGAGAAAAAAAAAATCAGGCGAATAGGAAAAGGCGATTTTAGCAATATGCCCTATGCAGGTGTTCCTCGATAAGGCTATGAACGAGAGCAAGATTCTACAGGGTTTGCGGCGATGCCACGCTCACCGACCGGCTTTCGTGTAAACAAGATACACTATGGCAACATTGTACACCACGTTTCGAGTAACGTGGCATCATCTCGTGTTACCTACACTTTCGAGCCCATGGAACCTATACCTAGGCTGGCAAAAAAATCAGCGAAAGCAATCGTGCTGCAAATAGCCACGGCGGCGTTTCAATGCCACTCGTACGCTTGCTGCGTCTCATATTTAGCTACCGTTAAAAAAGTGCCCCGATCTTTCGCACGGTTTTTAACCGTCGTGCAGCGAGATTCGAGCGAAGCTCAAGACAGGCCATCGAATACGTACTCTGCCACGAGTTTCGTCCCTTTAATTACGCAGCACATAACGCAATTGCTCTATAACCGTCGAGGGGGTATTAAAAGATTCTATGACGCAAGGGTCCCTCCGTGCCTTCCCGAGATAAATAAATAAGAATCGAACGATTCGACTTCCGGCGCACGCTATTTAAATCTGGCGTTTAAGAGAGAGAGACGGGCACGCAGTAAATATACAAGCTCGAATTGACAGATGTTTCGTGTAAATATTTTCACGCACCATATTGTACGCGGAGAGAGTGCGGGCATTTCACAAAGACTTAATTTAGCTTTACGCACTTTATGGGTTTACCGTGTAAAGTTTCCCCGCGTATAACCACGGCCGCAACTTGATTATTCTGAAATATACAACGTACGCCGAAGATAGAGCAGATGTATTTTGAAAAGAAGCTGAAGCTCGATCGCTAATCGCACTCTATTGCATTCCTCTACATGATTTGTGTCGACGGTGCTATCGTATTTCACTGTTCGGGACAATGAGAGCTAAATAAACGTTTATGTGTGTATACGCATAGAAAATGAAGCAGATAAATGTAACATAAAACTAAATATATAGTATATTATTCAGTGCTTCGTTCGATTACGCGTTCGGAGTGAAAGTGCGATGGTAAATGGAAATCGAAAAGCTAGACGTAGCGGCACCCGGTCAGTATCTGGTGGCGATAAGAGCTTTAATATCTGTACAAATAGATAAAGCGTTCCGTAAGCGCGACTGCCTGAAAGAAGGTAAAAAAAAATGTCAGCAAGAAGCAACCACCTAAGCGCTGTCTAAAGTGAGGAGGCGCGAAAAAATGTGTTGATGCTGTTAGCATGCCACACAGCTTCTACAACTTACGTCGTTATGCGGTCGCGAGAAGAGCCAGTTACAAAGACAAAACCAGACGTAGTTCTTGATTACAACATTCACAAAGCAGGGGCGAACAGATCAGATCTGGTGACGGCTTATTATCCTGAAATAGTGGAAAACATTTTTCTTTCACCTGTTTATTATTAACGCTACGAGCCTCGCCTATATTGAAAAAGTAAAATGTCCGTGTAAACTTGTTCGACCGAGTTGGGTAGTGACTTCGTGATTAATAAGGTCCATCTCTATACATATTTTCTGACAATCATATCGTCGCTTAAAATAAAGTCGAACCCAACTCATTTTCATATCAATTTTTAAATAAACTTCGATAAACGGCAGAATGGAAAGCCATCCCAAAAGATCTGCTATTCGTTTCTTCACACCTGACTGTTTTAGAGGATACATCATACATAATATGCATGCCAATCTGAATAAATAAACATACAGTTCTCCTTCGAATGTGCAAAGTCACTGCTTTCTAAAGAAATGATTCTACTTCGTATTACTGATCGAATTATTTCATACATCGGTATCCAAGCAGATGCTCATCCCTTTCTTGGAATGAATAATCGTATACTCGATGGCATACTGCGTATGCGAATTCTAAATACTTCATGAAATCAAATCTTTTGTACGGGTTCAAGTACAGTACATAGCAGCACGTAGCATGAGGTATCCAGACCAAATTTTTACAAAGCATATGGCGTTTTCAATCTACGTATCAACCTCAACGTAATCATATGCACATGCAACTGTAAGTAAAAAATGTACAAGCAATTATATGAAATAAAGAAAAATTACAAAAAACCATACATAGCCCCAGTTCCAATTTTTAATATGGTTTTTAATAATTGAATAATTCTCAATAAGAAATGATAGCAGAAAATATTGAAACGAATTCAGTTGTATAAATAGTTAGTCGATTAAATGAAGTGCATACCGGTGGCAATTTATGTACAATTTATTTACAATTTTCAACGTAGATGGAAAAAGTATGATGAACCCAGCGTCCGCCGTATGCAACCTCCTCTCATTCCTTTCTTATTTTACTCTTCCTTCACATCCACCTCTTCCTGCTTTCACCCCTCCTACTCCGTCCTCCGCTTCTCTCTAGTTCAGTCTTTCTAATCATTTTTCATTCTCCCCTCCAATCAGTCAATTTTTTATCGAATGGCTAATATGTAATGAACCAACGAAATCGATAGCAGCGTAATTTTTCACAAACCGAATGAGTCTCGTCTTCGAAGTAACGAAATAATTATACAGCTCTCTAACGATTAATAAAAAAATTTCGTCTTAATACCCAGTGAGCTCAATCATAAATGATAAACTATTATGAGTCATTCGTTATTATACGCATACGTATGCTATCAAATAGAGAAGATTACCCGTTCGAAAAACAAAACATAAATATTCCTTCGCTTTGCTAGTCACATACGAAACGTTTGATTAATTGCATGAGTCACTGCGCATACTTGCGTAAATCATTTGTTTTTAGTAGAAGAGAAAATATAGAGGAAGGCAGGAAAAAGAGATATGCACGTGTAAAAAAATGATTAACTGGCTAATGCTTTCCTTCCTCTCATTAAAAATTAGGCCTCTTATTTCTTGACGTATCCTCCTCCGTGACCCTTTTGCAAGTATTAAAACAATAAAAAGGAATGGACGTTTTATTAATACATGTGTAAGTAACAATTAAAAATGTTCTTAATCGCTTGATAGCAATTTAGACGCCCGCATAATTCAATAACTCGTGCATAAAGACATACGAGGAATTAGTTGTGGATCGTTTAGTGAGATAAGACAGTAATAACTAAAAAGTAGTTCTTCTATCTGACTCAGTTATGGTCTTGACCTTTTTATAATCTTGTGTCATTAGTAAATACGCAAAAACCAATGTACGAGGAAAATTGTTACTCTGTAACAGTAAAACACTCTATTATTTATCGATTGAAAACGAAATCGGTTTCCCGAGGCTGCACAAACCCGGGGAGAAATTGTAACTATAAAAATGGTAATTACCGATAGACTTTTCGGCTTTCGCTGAAGGAATCTTATAGTTTGCAAATGAGAAAATGTTCAGGCAGCCTCTTTGCAGCAGAAGGGGAAAGGTTCAAACACGTTTGCTAGTTACAAGCAACTCCACTTTCTAGCTTTACTATTTGCTACGACAATCCTGCGGCATAAGGACACCTGAGGATTTACTGCTCCGATCCTGCCTAATATTTTGCCGAATCTTCACTCCGTCTTCATCAATATCTGTGTCGAAATTATTGTACAATCGGTCTATACAAGAGATTCATTAAAAGAGCCAATTGCGAATCATGGTCCTTTACATTTGACACTTTATTAAGTCGATCGTGACCAAAAAAAAAACAAATATTTAAATAGATTATAAAATCAAACGATCGAGTTTGAGATGTGAGAACGGTTTGCTATTCGAGACGAAGAACGTGTGTAACAAAGTATATTCAGAAACGATAATCGATGTCCGGTAAGGAGTGAATAATTACGTTGGACGATGGACACGAACGGTTATTGCAGTTTAAAACCGAATGTTAAATAATTATTATCAAACAGCTCGGTGTACGAGCGCGTGCGCAACCTTGTAAAGAAGTTAAGAATCACGTTCTAATGTAGTACATATCTTTCCTGGATGAAATCCTCCGCGATGCCACTCGCTTGATAAATGTAAACAGTGACCTTCGCGATTCCTTGATACGCGATCGGCGAATAAATGTAAAAAGTATCGCTTAAGATGGCTAAGTATGCATTTGGCTTACCGCTAATGCGCCTCATGGCGGCTCACGACACGGTTCGTATCCAAAAACCGACGGGCTGGTCGATCCAGCGGGCAACGTGAATCTTCCTGTTCGCTATAAACACCATGCCACATGTACAAACACCGATCATCACCTACACCATGCACACACCGATTTCGGAACGGGACGTTCCCGCGCCATTGCCCGCTGACGAGGATTTTCTCGAACAAAGAAGATAACCTGGCCGCCCGACACCTTCTTTTCCCGTGTTACGTTAGCGCGAACAAATAAAACGTTGCCGCGGGCCGAGGTGACATACTGTTGGCAGCGACCGCGAGCGTTCCCTTTCCGCGTACAGGCAGCGGCTACACTAAAAACGTGCTAATTTTAAACGTATTTGAACGCGAATGAGAAACGGCGACCAAACAGGGTATAAAACTACTCCATCGCAATCACGACACGACTTCTCACGTAGCACTGCCGAGCCCGTAGTGTCCAATGCCACCGCCAGGGTGCTCAACCGACCAGTGAATGATAAATATATGATATATGATAGTAACAATGATAAATCTCCTCCTTGTATGGATTTAGGTCTTCAAGTCCGAAGTGACGGCTTCTTAAATTCATCCTCTTATTATGTATCTTCCGCAGGAATCTCTGTTCGCTTTAATGTAGTACGAACAACGCTGTACCGGCGCGGCAGTAGAAATCACGTTCAAATACTTCACTTTGTGACACATACAGTATGAAATGCATGTGATGCATATGTATATGCATGTGTTTACCACTATTACATCGTAATTACATTGCAATTACATACAAACATAAGCCATCTGAGTTATATTAAAAAACACGATTATCCCAGAATGAGAATAAAGAAAATACGATATGGGATTTCATTTTTGTTGTGTTTCAGCGATGCTAATCTTATCAATGTAAAATTTCATTTTCGTGAGAAGAGGAACATGTAATATGTAATGTAAGGCCACGTGCTCGCGATGAACTCCCGTTGAAAAGAGTCAAGAAGTCAATGAGCGGTTCGACGTACGACATAGTACGCTATCATAGTATTGGCAATATACTACGTTAGACTTCGCAATAAGCATTGTCGAAGCTGGTGGTAATAGGGTGACGCTGTACGGGGTTGCCATGACAACAGACTGTAGACTACACGAGAGGCTTAACATCCCATTGTTTTTTTCTTTTTTGTCACCGGAGTATAAGGGTCGCGAGCCTCTCTTCACCGTTCTCTCATTCCTAATGTTACTGGTCCAATTCAAAGGAAAGATGCTAATAAATCTGATTGGGAACGCGTTTAACATAGAATTAAGTAAGGGGCGATGGGTAATCTCTTCATATTCAATTCAATTATCTTAAGAGAGGATATTTGCTTAAATATACATAAAATAGCCGATCACCACGCAGATTGTTCATACATACTGCACGTTCCTAAGATTCACGTATTTCATATAAAATGTGTTGTTTATTCCATTATTGACTGATACAAAGAAACATCTATCGTAGTTTAGTATTTATTACAAACAGTCCTTTAATATGTATAGAATTAATTTTCCTCCAATATCTAATTCCTAAAATTGGAATGATTATTAACATTATAAAACAATGCAAGAATTGTTACGCAAATACTGTGAAGTTCATTTTTAAATTACGATAAAATTGGCGATGACAATGACGATAGTACGAAATGAGAATTATCACTTTGGTTACTGTGAACTTTCCATGTAACATGTTTAACATTGTAAGTCTTATTAACTAAAAATCACAACGTAATTGAACTATACATTAGTAAAAAAAAAAATCGGGTCAAACATATCTTACAAAAACATTATTAACGATAAAAATCGTGAAATCAACAATTTGACTCGCATTGATATTTAAATAGTTCTATTAGTATGATTTGATTGGAACTATAAGAAACAAATTATATAAATAACTACGCAACTATCAAACAGGATGAATATAATGCTTAGATTATACTTTTCAACTTTAAATACTTTAATTTAATGGCTAATAGTTTGGATACTGGAAGTAAGTTGCTACACAATTACGAGTTCTGTATACAGTTTCCATAATGATATGGACGCGCCAAACACTTACGCACATTATCATATACCATATGCTATGTGTTCGCGGTGTAGCTGAGAAAAGGAAGATCGTTCTCCTTGTCGAAAACAAGTAAATGCTACCGCTTCTTTTTCATTCCTTTCCGATACCCTTTACCAAACCATCCAGGATTTTTCCGAGTTGATGGAGGATCCGTATTCGTGTCCTTTATCTGTTCACTTTCAGATCCTAACACGGTAGAATTGTCTATGTCCTGTTGATAATAGAGGCAAGTGAGCGAGCCTTCGTTCTCCATACAAAAAGTACAGGCTGGCTTAGGTTTTGGTGTTTCTGAGGACATATTTGCTGCTTGCATGAATGGGTAGTAAAAAAGTGGCGTTAGTTGAGGTATGTACATCGGTGGAAATGGCAAGCCCATCGAAAGAAATGGTAATGCTGTGAAGAACGGCGCTGAGTAAGCAGCCAATGGTTCAATCACTTCTATAGGTGGAACACAATCTTTCTCTTTGGCTTCCGATGAAACTTGTTCGTGAAAATTATTGCTGATTTCGATTAGTTCTCTCTGAGTAACAATCTCGGGCGGCTCCTCCAAAGACGGTTGACTCTTCGTGTGTTGTTCGTTACCTGTGAGCCGGATAGCGTGGAAGAAAATAGGGTCCTTAGCACGATTATATTGCGGTATTTCTATTCCTAAATGGGTCATAACTCGCTTCATAACTTCGTCACATTTCCCGTTTATTTTTAAAACCGCGTTTTCGTCCTTCGGAGTCCATTGCAAATTAACAATGTACAACGACGGACGTTTGTGAACCGGCCTATCCATTTGCCATAACCACGGGTATTTCTTGAGCACTTTTAAACTAGAACCCAAACATAATATAACGTCCGCTTGCTTTGCCGCTCTCGTCGCACCGTTCCAATTGATCGGCCACGGGAGGTTCCCTCTTTCACCGAAATGGACTATCGAATCTTGTAAAGCAGAGTCACACCTGTGGCACTGTCTTCCGGTGCCGTGAGAATATCGAGCCGTCTTCTCAGTAACGTCGAACAATCTCCAATATTCTTTATGGGGTTTGCACGTTCTACAAACTTCTACGTGCATATTGCCGTGAACTTCGGATAACAGTGTACGAGGTATTCCACTACGTAAATGAAGTCCGTCGCAATTTTGAGAAACTACATGCTTTAAAACCCTCGCCTTGTATAAAGCATAAAGAGCCATGTGTGTTAACGTCGGTTCTGCTTGGCTCAGATCATGGTTCCTGTAATAATTCACGAACTGCTGTAAATATTTATACAAGAATATGCATCAAGACAGATTTTGCTTATAATATTTATTTTAACATTACCCAATATCTTTTCCTTGTTGTAAGCGAGTCCAAACACCATTTGTTCCTCTGTAATCAGGAATGGAAGCAGCTGTACTAATACCAGCACCAGTGTAAACAGCTAGCGACGTTGCTCTACTGATTGCTGCAGCCAACCTGATACATTTTTCTTCTAAAATCTCTGGCGCATCTTCTACTTCTTCCAATCTTGCCTTTACCCTGTGCCTTTTCTCTTGTCTGTATTATTAACAACATTCTATCAAATTGATTAATTAATAAAATATTTACAATGAAATTACATTTTGAAAATTCCAAATTTCCTTTTGAAATCGACAGAAATACTTCTATGTTATGTCAACATTTCGTATTACGGTACCGACAAAAAATTAGTCTGATATGTTCATAAATGTAGGGAGAATCAATGATTTCCAAAATGGCTATACCTTAAATTAACCTCTTTCACCACATCGCTGCAAGATACTAATATCCCCGTTTCTTCTGCTGTTCTGTCTATCTCAGATTTTTGTAAAATCGCTGCTACCTGGAAAAGATAAAAATGTCACAGCCTTATAGCTGTCTACGATGCATCAGACGTAACGCCGGAAGATGGATGCGAAGTTTAGACAAAAGTTACTGTCGAACAGGAGCATTAAACGGATGGTATTTACGTACGTACCTTCTTAAAGGTTGCTACTCGTTCATCTTTGACTTTGACAGCCTTTAGAGCAGCCGAACGCCTTCTTGACAGAAACTTTTCGTTACCAGCTTCCTCCATCTTTAATCAAAACGAGTGGCACAGCACTGTATCAAGTACAGTCGAATCCTCAGCCTCAATAATGTCGAAAGGCAAAGAGAATAACAAAATCCTTAGAGCTAAGAAGATTTCGCCTTATAGAGATTTCCGAGTATGGAAAGTCCGACGAAACAGTTCAATTCGCCGAGCCTTTTTCACGACCATTCACGTTCACCAAGTCGAGCTCTTCCAAACCTGATGTTAACTTGTTTTTTATTTAATAATCATGACTTGAACGTAAGCCGAACAAAACACGACGCGAAACGATAATTCACTCGCGTTGCGAAAAAGAAAATTTGATGAATAATGTCTTATATTTGTTCCCGCCATTTCGAAATTGAAATGTTATCTACACTATGTTTATATTTTCTATCGAGGTAAGTATGTGTATGTACTTGAATCTATGCAACAGCGCTCATACCTATATAACAGAGAGCTCATGCGTAAAAAGTGTTCTGATCGAGAAAATTGGTTTACGTCATACGATATAGGCGGAAAAATATAAAACTTTAGATTTTATAAGGACAGTGATTAGTTAATTAAACTGTAACGAATATCATGAGAAGATAAATCTCTTATCTCGAATGAGAATATAATAAAGAGGTTGCACTCCGGCGACGTTGTCTGAAGGATGAGTCTTGTTATAAATACACGAGCTTCGTTTATTGCTTTACTCATACGTATGTATATTGATATGGGTACAGTGAAATACGCGAGATCTTTTTCAATTTTTTGATACATTACATATTATACTATCTACATATATAAATCTATTATAGTAACTGTACATGATAGCTCGAAAACACGATTCCTTAAAAAAGATACATACATGCATGCACGCACGCATGTGATGTATATTGCACTCTTCAAGACGATCCGAGTATCAAAAAAAATTTGCGTAGCGCTAGAACTTCGTTTTAATAACCGAGTTCCACCGTTGGATAGGTTTCCCTTTAAAGTAATCTCGTGTCACAGTAACTCTGTAATAGTTTCAAGCATTCTTACAGAAATATTTCTAAGTACCGACGTGGATGCATCTCGCTTCGCATGAAAAGTAAGATCTTGCGAGAAGTACTTGAATTTTAAACTCTGGTGAACGTGAAACGACTTTCGCGCAGTTTATGCGCGTGCTATACGAACACTAATTTCGATTGATTATGGCAGTTACACTCAACACGATATATGTATATACATATTCGCGTATACATATGTATATATACGCACCTATTGCATTAAAGAGTGTTATTAAATATTAAATTAGTATCATTTATTCGCATACCCCCCTCGAGTCATCGTCTACAGATGAATGAACGATGAAGCTTACGAAACAATTAATTATATGGCACAACGTAATTATAATCTATAATCTGAACAAAGTATCGCTAATATTGCCGAATTGCAAACGCGGTATATTACATATCATAGCGACATTCGTTATCGTGTTTCCCCACAATTTACATCCAGAGTCATACATATCATATTTAAGTGAAGAAGTTCTCGGAACAACCTTTCTCCTTTAGTACAATATTACAATCATGAGCGAGCGTGTGTAACTGCAGTCGATTTTCTTTTTTAATATATTTATAATCGATATACTTAATATACTTTTTTTTTTACAAGTCTGTAACAGGCTTTGTCGGTTTTTCTTATACGCATATCCCTTTGAGGGACTGACGTTCATTTTGAACTTTACTGAAAGAAGCGGCATTCCACCCACATTTAACAATAAATCCATGTCTTGTAAATATGAAACGTTGATTGTACAATTCTTACATGATTTATAGTAAAAAATAAATTTCTACGTGTCAGTGTCTCGTGTAGGATATAGCGATCCNTTTGCGTAGCGCTAGAACTTCGTTCCACCGTTGGATAGGTTTCCCTTTAAAGTAATCTCGTGTCACAGTAACTCTGTAATAGTTTCAAGCATTCTTACAGAAATATTTCTAAGTACCGATGTGGATGCATCTCGCTTCGCATGAAAAGTAAGATCTTGCGAGAAGTACTTGAATTTTAAACTCTGGTGAACGTGAAACGACTTTCGCGCAGTTTATGCGCGTGCTATACGAACACTAATTTCGATTGATTATGGCAGTTACACTCAACACGATATATGTATATACATATTCGCGTATACATATGTATATATACGCACCTATTGCATTAAAGAGTGTTATTAAATATTAAATTAGTATCATTTATTCGCATACCCCCCTCGAGTCATCGTCTACAGATGAATGAACGATGAAGCTTACGAAACAATTAATTATATGGCACAACGTAATTATAATCTATAATCTGAACAAAGTATCGCTAATATTGCCGAATTGCAAACGCGGTATATTACATATCATAGCGACATTCGTTATCGTGTTTCCCCACAATTTACATCCAGAGTCATACATATCATATTTAAGTGAAGAAGTTCTCGGAACAACCTTTCTCCTTTAGTACAATATTACAATCATGAGCGAGCGTGTGTAACTGCAGTCGATTTTCTTTTTTAATATATTTATAATCGATATACTTAATATACTTTTTTTTTTACAAGTCTGTAACAGGCTTTGTCGGTTTTTCTTATACGCATATCCCTTTGAGGGACTGACGTTCATTTTGAACTTTACTGAAAGAAGCGGCATTCCACCCACATTTAACAATAAATCCATGTCTTGTAAATATGAAACGTTGATTGTACAATTCTTACATGATTTATAGTAAAAAATAAATTTCTACGTGTCAGTGTCTCGTGTAGGATATAGCGATCCCTTCAGCTTTTACCTTCCGTTAACATATTTTCTTTGGCAAAACGAATTGTGTCTGTAATTATTTCGCAATTTGTAATTAATCGATAAATATAATTTGTTTTATATTTGACACTTGCCTCTCGTCTCGTTCTATCGGCAACAGCAAAGAGGGATGCTTTCATTGCAATGAGCAATTCTTATTTCGCTGAGCTAAACCTGTTCTAGATAAGTTGCGCTCTATCTCGTCGTCATCCTCAATCCTGCGTCATGATATACAATAGAAATCACATATTTCGACGCTTTAATAAATGAACATCGTATACTTACGCTCGCTCTTGCGTGTCGAGGTGATGAACTAGCTCATCTCTTTTGTTTACTATAATTATCAGCTCTTCTAAAAGTAATTTCTCCCGCATCTTTTGCTCCGGAGTTTTCCTCCATTCCTCCACCGCTAATATACTTCTCAGTTCCTGGTTCAGCAGCTCGAATCGTCGTTCCAAATCGTCTTCCTTCTCCCTGAAAAGACCGAGCGACATTGTTTGAAACGAGTTAAAAATCTACAAGTATGATTGCTTACAATATGTTCAACTGCATCTGTCTTCTAAGTAACGCGTTCTTTTTATTAACGAGCGTGAACCAAAGGGACATCAGTCTCTCCGTTTCGTCTTCGTTATCGCTTTCCATTGCGGCCCGCAATTGCTTCTCGAGTTTACCGGCTTGGATATCGATCTGGGTTTGCTCTCTTTCCAATGCTTCCAATTCATTTTGAATGTACGACGACATGTCTTTTCCTAGCTGTAATATGTAAACAGGTATAAGATATTCGATTCGAATTCGCAGAATGTTTATAGACTTGGATTGAAACGTACTCCTCTGAGCGTGTATGAAGTTCCATCGGGACTAGTTTTATCTGGCGAGATTATCTTAGAAAACGAAAGCAAGGGAGAACCAGTTTTCTTCTCCGTGTCTGCTACATTCGGAGTTCCTAACGTATTCCCGTTGTACTCCGACTGAAATATTTCGTGGAATTCTCACAATCTAATTCATTTTCTAAATTGAACTAGATCCCTCACCTTTGTACTGAATCTATCACCCGGAGTGGAAGGCGTCATGCTTCGCCTTGGGCTGTTATTCTGATCGTCTAAAGATCGTCTATCACTGTTATTGTCGTCGTTACTCTGATTCGATGTAACGCCCATCTTCACTTCTGCTATCAAACGTCTAGCTCTTTCACGCAACTGTTGCTGTCTCTCATCGTCGTTCTGGGCCTACATCACAAATTACGTATGAAGAGTTTTTCGATTAGGAGTGCGTTAAAAAGCACGCTGATAAAATAAGCAAACGTAATAATATGCATGAACAATGAATGAAAATAATAAATAAATGGAGAAAGAAAAAAAACCTCGGGAGAATAAGCGGCGTTGGAAACAAGTCCCGTTGATTTTGTCTGATTCCGAGCTTGTTCTAGTAGCTGTCTGGCGCGTTTTCTTAATTCGTCATGTCGACTGACTAACGGCTAGTACATTTACAGAGCAAACAAAAGAAAAAGTGATAAATTAGTTGCATAACATAATCAGGAGAAAATAATGGAGGATGTGAAAAAGGTAATTACGTGTTGAGATCGTTTTTCCTCTTGTGGCGACAATACGTTACGGCTCTCGGTACGGTTTCCCCTTTCGCTACCAGAGTCCTGTAAAAACGTTGCACCGTGGTACTTTAGAATAATAAAAATAATGACAGCATTCATTTGGCATGACGTGTCCTAACTTAGGAGAATAAAGCAACAGGCAGCTACCGCATTCCATCATTTTGGCAAAGTAGAAAAAAAAGCAAAAATATCATGCATCCCTCGAGATGAGTTAGTTCTACTTTAGAAAGATTTCTCTTCTACTATCATCCCTCTTATTTTGGCCACACAATAAACAAATCAAGATGTGAAAAGTTTGGGCAATGCAAATATACTGACGTTATTAATCGAAGTTTCTGAATTGTTAATCGCAATCGATTGAGACCATTTCTCATCGATCACTTGAATATTTTCCTCTTCCTCGTCAGACCCGAAGGGATCTGTTAATTGTCGACGAGTCATTAATATGGGACGCTGATTTGCTTGCGATACTCTCGGTGGAGATTTACTCTGTGGTAAATTTCAATCGTTACAATGAGAACAGTAATTCAGTTTCTGAACTGTCGTATAGCTTGTTCATCCCACTAGATCGCGATGATAGATTTCAATTAAACGATATTGACAAACTTAATCGCTTACCTTCTCCCTAGACGAGTATTTCTCTTTCGTCGGCGACAACACTTTCTCTAAAATACTCTTTGAGCCAGCTAATATAATATCTTTCACGTCTTTCACGCTCGACGGCGATTTGTCCTTGTTGCATTGATCGTAATCCTGATTCTCTGTATTCAAACTCAAATGTAATTTGTTCTTTAGGGACTCGATGTTAACGTCCTCCTTTTTATTATCGAAGGGATTCGATCTGGAATAAAAAAAAATAAATTTGCACTTCTGTTAACATTTTTGATTAAGGACACATGACAAACGTACCGTCTATTATCGGTTTTGTTATTCTTAAGCTCCGTTTGATCTTTCTTACGCAAATTTTTTATCTCCTGACCGAACAGCTGAACGCTCACGTCCGAATTATTGTCCGTATTAAATCTACCGATCATGTACTGCGACTCATCCGCAGTTTTGCCTATTTGATGCACCTGGCGACACGAAATCGATTGATATAAAATCGATGACGCTCCAGGTTTATTTGTTACCTCCAACTCGTGGCCAGTGAAATGCGCCCTCAGCTGATACAAGTAAGTCATCACAGCTAATTTATCAGGTACTGTTAGTATATCCATGTCCGCCGGTTCTATGACTCTCGGTATGCCAAGAGCTTCTCCGGCGTCGAAAGCTTTTTTACAGTTACCCTTTACGTCGTGCGGTAACAGCGCGTCTATGTCTCTGTGAATATTACTTCGTTCAGTATAGTTATACTATCATCGGAATAATATTTTTACTTACATAAGATCCGGCCGGAAATGATGTATGATAGAACAGAACGCCATTCCATTTCGCCAAGACGTCGTGAGATTGGTAACTTTCACGCCAGGGTAGTCCTTCGTCACTTCCTTGCACCACTCCAACAGATCTTGACCCGGCGTGATCTCCTTCAACTTCGGAATATTGGCATCGTTCTTATTCAACTCCAATGGTTGCAATGGTAATCTCAGCATCGTACTGTGTTCTATGTTTTTACTGAAAAATGAAACATTGAAACCCAGCTCAGATGTATAATCAATCTCAACTCACTTGTTCTCAACAACGATGTTATCCTTTAAGGATGACTTCTCTTTGAAAGAATCATTGATACCTGTTATACAAACGCCATGCATGTGATCGCTTTCGTTTACGGGTGTAGTATCGTCTTTTGATAAACTTGCCACTGCGAAATGTAATTAAAATCATAAAAAATTGGATATTATTTCATATAATTCTAATAACTCATACCGCTTATCGGAGTACTGGGCAATTCGCTTTCAGTAAGACTGCTCGTCATTAAATCGAGTTGAGTGGAGATATCCAAGATTTCGTCTAGATTTTTTACAGATACTTCCTCAACATCTTCCGGGATATCTTCATTATCGAAATCGTCCAGCGGCGCAATATCGCTATTGTTGTTGACAGACATCAAGCTAGCCATACTCTGCATGTCTTCATCCCTGATTAAGAACTCCAATAAGTATCGAGATCAATTAATTACAAGTGAAACAATAGAGAAAGAAAGTTCTCTTACGTGGCCTTGCCTTCCCTTAGGAAGACACAAGATAGAGTACATTCCAATGTGGCACTGACGATCTTCTTTGATGTTGGCTTCAGGTCTAATTTTAGTTGCTGTTGACTAGATTCAAGAGTTGCGTATTTCTTCATGTTTATGTTAGTGGCAGCTACATGTCGTCTTTTACCAGTGACAGAAACCTGAAACATAAAAGATGTAATACACAATGATACTACTGCCACAAGGTCATTGTTTCTTACATCCTCAATCACAAATGTCCAATCTTTATCCTCTAATTCATGAGTCCTTGGATCTTTGAACAGAGTCACAGAAACCGTGTGATTATCAGGAACTGGCCAGCTGATGACACCTTTCAGAGGGTCGCTCAAGCTCGGCTCCCAGTCCATGGGCTCCGAGCTGACTCTTCTGCTACGTCTCGTCCATACAACGCTCAGTTTGTTTGGCTTCCTGCAAAACAAGATTTATACCTCTGCTTACATAATGTCAAATAATTTATGGTAAAACATGCACAATCTTTATTTACGATAAAATAAATGTTGATACGTCGAGAATAGAATCGTGTACAGCTATTCTAAATATTATTGAAAGATAAAAATACGAAATGGCTCACCATTTTGTCGTGGTTTCTAACGCGACTTCGTGATATGATACGGTGAATTGAAACTTGGCAGCCCTTTTATTTACCCGCTGCAGCCGTTTCCAGACGGAACTCATCTTTAACGAGCCTGTTTTTGCGATGAACGTCACGATGCACTTCGAGCTTGACAACTATTTGCATGCACGTCGAGCGTGACACATCGTTCTCTGTCAAACATAATGGAAAGCATGGACTCAATTATTCGCGCAGGACCTGTCCGCGAAGTACAGTTATTCGTTTCGAGTTATTAATGGATCAGAGTTGTGATAGGATTCTGGCCGATAGCTAATTCATATTAATACGACACAAGCGAGGAGATATATGTATGTATGTTTGCACTTTGTAGCTCGGCGATGACATTTCTCCGCTCGTGAAGTCATTTCTTTTTAAAGTTATCGCTGGTTACCAATTACCATTTGCCCGGACGAGGTGTTAGCGCGGAACGGGATATAAGTGTTCTGTGGAACAGATGCAGGAGACTGGAATGCGGGACGAGAAAAAGGTTTATTAATCAACGCGATTTCATACCGTGACGAAATCCTTCTAACTCTGTCTGACTCTGAATGACTCTGACCGACCACTCTTCTGACTCTGAACCTGAACTCTGACTTATTGCCCCGGTACTAGTCTTCTAATCTGTGATAGGAAACTCGGTTCACGCTTTGATTCGAAGGTGTGGCGAACAGAGAGCGTGGCAAGACTCGCGCATTTCGCGCAACCGCGTCATCCTTCTAGAACTCTGTATACTTCATGAGTGCGTGAGTGAATAGCGGGAAGAGACATTTTTAATTTATTTAAATACCATTTATTCAGCGCATTATTATGTACATGTATGTNAACAGAGAGCGTGGCAAGACTCGCGCATTTCGCGCAACCGCGTCATCCTTCTACAACTCTGTATACTTCATGAGTGCGTGAGTGAATAGCGGGAAGAGACATTTTTAATTTATTTAAATACCATTTATTCAGCGCATTATTATGTACATGTATGNAGCATGGACTCAATTATTCGCGCAGGACCTGTCCGCGAAGTACAGTTATTCGTTTCGAGTTATTAATGGATCAGAGTTGTGATAGGATTCTGGCCGATAGCTAATTCATATTAATACGACACAAGCGAGGAGATATATGTATGTATGTTTGCACTTTGTAGCTCGGCGATGACATTTCTCCGCTCGTGAAGTCATTTCTTTTTAAAGTTATCGCTGGTTACCAATTACCATTTGCCCGGACGAGGTGTTAGCGCGGAACGGGATATAAGTGTTCTGTGGAACAGATGCAGGAGACTGGAATGCGGGACGAGAAAAAGGTTTATTAATCAACGCGATTTCATACCGTGACGAAATCCTTCTAACTCTGTCTGACTCTGAATGACTCTGACCGACCACTCTTCTGACTCTGAACCTGAACTCTGACTTATTGCCCCGGTACTAGTCTTCTAATCTGTGATAGGAAACTCGGTTCACGCTTTGATTCGAAGGTGTGGCGAACAGAGAGCGTGGCAAGACTCGCGCATTTCGCGCAACCGCGTCATCCTTCTAGAACTCTGTATACTTCATGAGTGCGTGAGTGAATAGCGGGAAGAGACATTTTTAATTTATTTAAATACCATTTATTCAGCGCATTATTATGTACATGTATGTATATAAAACAGGACACTTCAATAAATAGAGAAAGAATTTTTGAAACGGATTATTTAATTACACATATAAGGAAGAAATAAAATGTTACAAGCCAGAATTCGATGGACTTTTGTTAAACTTGCATAGAACAGAGAAATGTATTTGCAATTGTATTGTATAATTTAACAAAATCATGCTTTATTTTGGATCAGACTCCAATGTAATGCGGTTCGAAACGAAAGAGAGGGTAAGTAAGTTCCCCTGATAAAAGTATATCTCCGACACCGTCTAATACTCCTTAGTCTCGTAACCATCGATAGGCAGAGCGTTTGCTAAGGTGAGCAAAGGTGACTGAATTGCGGCACTGTTTTCGAGAGCTAATCCCGGTGCACGGAGTGCGGCAGCAGGGAGACGCAGGGTACCGGATTTCAACCCAGCTGTTGAGTAGCCAGCGGGAAGGCGCAGCTCGCTTTCTTGGATAGTTATAGAATAACGAGGATCACCGGCTTTCTGAAGGAGTCCAGGAATGCGAAGTCCATCAGCTTCTTCGAGACTGGCTTGCGCCCGAAGCGCGGCTAACTCTTCCGGTGCTGCGGAGTAGCGCAGTCCTTCCGATTTCAATGCAGCTTCCTGGTACCCGGCAGGAATGCGCAGTTCAGATTCTTGAATCGCTATACCAGCTTTCTGAGGTCCAGCTAAAATCGGGCCAGGAGGTCCGTAAGCCGGTCCCTCGGCGAGGAGCGGGCGACCCGCGGGCTCCGTCAGAACAGGTTGTTCCGGTAGCTTCGGTAACGGTGTCACGGTAGCCGGCTCGTGTGTCAAGAGCGCGGAAGTGGCGGCCGAATCGGCCACTTGGGCACCGGCGGCCGCGGCGTTGTTCTGAGCCGCGGCTGCTGCGACCGCGGCTTTCTCAGCGGCCGACTGCGTTGTTTCATAATCGAGCCGGGCAGCGATCAGTTGCTCGTTCACGGTTTCCGCCCGCGCCTTCGCCTGGCCGACCATCGTCGTCTGTGCGGCCAATTCGGCCTCGGCTTCCGACGCAGCTTGTGCCGCGCGATCGGCGGTAACTTGCGCGGCGTTCAGAGCCGCCGTGATCACCTGCACCTGGTGCATGGCCTGCTTCGCGGCATTCCTCGCCGCGTTCGCCGATCTCTCCGCTTGCTGCAGCTGCAGGTTCTCACCGTCCACTGCTACATGTGCGTCTCGGGACTGTTGCTCCAAGCCTTGGACGACGATCTGTTTTCCGGTCAGTGCCGCGGCTGCCGTAGCCGCCGACTGGGAAGCGGCCTGAGCCAAAGTGTTCTTGGCGACGAACGCCGCCTGTCCGGCCGCGGTCTCCTGGTTGCTCAACTGAATGTGAGCCTGCTCCGCCGCGCCCTTCGCGATATTCGCCAAGGGGCCGCCCACGCTGTATCCCGGCTGGAGGATTTTTTGTTGAGGTGGAAGTAGAACGGCGCCGGTTCCGGGTTCACCGAGCGCCGACTCGTACTCGTAACTCTCTCGAGCCTGTTTCTTCGACAGCCCGCTCTGCACTAGACAAACGCATATTAACAGGAAGAATCCCCTCATCCTTGAGATATCGAGCTTGGAACCTTTGCCTGGAACAGAATTATTTTTATAGTCGTTTCACTTTCACGGATTTTGTAATTTTTAGAACGGGTTCGAAAATTGCAAAGTGAAAGTGTCGCGGACTGTTTTCCTATCGCGAGGAGTATCAAGGGTACGAATTCCAGTTTAATCGGATCAGAACTCGAGGCATTGAGAATGAGGCAGAGCTTTATCTAGAAACCGATCAGGACGATGATATAAATAAAGAATTATTCAAATAGAAATATATGATCATTTCTCGGGAGAACGGAACACGGTCGGTTGGAAATTGGTGCATTCCAGAGTTACATGCAATCGTGCGTAGGAATATACCATTTTTATTAGCTATGCAAACTCTTGCCTTTCACATTTTAGCGTATATTAGTCATCTGAGATAGGGCAGTATCGACTGCACGCGATCGAACAAAGAAATACGGCTTCGCCAAGAAGAAGAAAATACTCCCGTGCAATTAGCCTTTCGCACTCTTTTACGAAATGTAGGATCGAGTTGGATCATTCATGACGCACGTTACGTACCACTTTTTTTTTCCGCAACTCTGTCGCAATTCAGATCGATTCAAAATCAAGTGTCCTGTTCGGTCACGCTCTGAAAAGCGGTATTACGCACGTAATTGCCGGGAATTTATGTAATCTAAATAAGTGCATAATTAAACGGAATTACAATCCATAAACACCTTTTTGATAACTGAAATTGCGTTTTGACTGCGTGCAGAATTTAATTACCGAGAATTAGACATACTTTTAAGAACATATTTATTACGGGCAGGCAGGCAGCCTGTAGACATTTATAACGCGATAATTATAGTTTACAACCATAAGACTGATTAGTCTTATAAGAGTTCAGAATTTCTAAACTATGATCCAATTAAGGGAAAGGGAAAATGTTGTACACCGTTTTCACAGGAGACACGATTTTGAACGACACATGCTCATCAGGGGTTTCATTGTTAACAAATTGTATGTAATACTCACGAATTGAAAAACAGATATAACGTTTAAACAATCGGGTTGCGGGAACAACTAAGGACTGATACCGCTCACCCGATAATCCTACCTCTTATAGGTTTGCATTAGGTCGGTCGTGGAAGGGAGGGGCTTTTCTCTATTCCAAATGCAGTTTATCATAAATATATAATTCAAACGCAGTGTCTGTGTTAAATCGTTTTTATTTTCTCGCTGGAAGGGTGGGAAATTACATAATTATATAGAAATTTTATTATTAGACAATTAAAAGAATACAGGAGAGAGCAATAAGTTGATAATATAAGAAAGGTTCTATGTATTTTTCTTCTAAACAAAGTTGTAGGTACTGCTATTTCCTGCAAAAAAGGTCGTATACAATTTCCTCCTATCTCGAACACTTCAGGAGTAATCGATTAATTATTTCATCCACCCTCAAGTATTCCTTACATCATGGGACTCGACCATAGAGATAATTAATACATCATATAACATAACATGTATTATCTTTATCTTTATGAACTCGACACCGTTAGTGAACCTACTGTTCTCTCTTATACTGTGGCATCGGTTAACAGTTAATATAGTAATTAAGTTACATTGTATAATGACACATTCGATAGGATCGCGTGTCATTCGTTTCTCTGATCAACGTACTCACCGTCACAANAACATCATGGGACTCGACCATAGAGATAATTAATACATCATATAACATAACATGTATTATCTTATCTTTATGAACTCGACACCGTTAGTGAACCTACTGTTCTCTCTTATACTGTGGCATCGGTTAACAGTTAATATAGTAATTAAGTTACATTGTATAATGACACATTCGATAGGATCGCGTGTCATTCGTTTCTCTGATCAACGTACTCACCGTCACAAGTTGCAATAATAATTTGACAACACTGTATAATGATTTATACGAGCTGCGACCCGGCGTTCACCTAAAAATTTCGTATTACCCATAATGTACATCTTTCACATCCTCTACATCGGTGCGTAGCCCCCGCGAAAGAAGACTTCCGGTACACGGTCCTTCCCCTAACCAAGCGACCCGTATGACCCATTTCTCTTTTTAGTATTGCTGACGTTCGAATATTTTGATTGCGGAAGAGTGAACAAGGTTCCAGTCGCCTTAGTAAGCTCGGTCTCGATTTATCTCTCACAATTCACAATTACCATAATCTACTGTCTGCTCCACTTTAACAAGGCATTTGTTTAATAACCTCTAACTATGAAACACACGAGTACAAGGCAGCTTTACTCATTACCATTATTCTCTAATACCTTAAAAAAAATATGAAGTACATAAATACGTATTATAGTCATTTGGAATGGAGTTAAAATGAAATAGGGGCTCCATTGGATGCTTACCTATAATTATATCTCCNATTATAGTCATTTGGAATGGAATTAAAATGAAATAGGGGCTCCATTGGATGCTTACCTATAATTATATCTCCTGGCAGAATCAAAGGGAAATTCGTTACGCGGAGGGTCCGAATTGCCACGGGAGTAACTCGAACAACCATAAAAAACCATCGGAGAAGAACAATAATATCGCCCAGAAGGCTGCGCAGGAGGCGAAGGCCGCCTCGGAAGCTCAGAATATCGCCGGCCAGCAGGCCTCCCGTCAAGTACGATCTCGGATACATATTTAAACCCATTTGCATCGTTATTTACCTTGTGGGCAGCGTATGATGCAAGCGGGTTGAACGTTGCTATCCCCTGATGCAAAATCCCGCGCGCAGGTGAAAACGCAGCTCGCCGAAAAAGCGGTGCAAGCGGCGAAGGCCGCGCAGGAGGCTCTTACGAACAAGAAAGTGGTAGTGGAACAGTTGCAGGAGGAAGTGAGAGAGGCTCAGTCGGTGGTCCAGGAGGAGTCGTCGTCGTTGGAACAGGAGCAGACGAACGTGAACGCCGCCGTCCAGGCGGCGAGGCAGTCCCAAGATCAGGTGTTCCATTTAATTGTCAAATCACCGATGAAACAGTATTTTACGGCATTAAAAAAATCTGGGTTCAGTTGAAGACGCTGTCGCACGCGATCCAAACGGCCAAAGCGAACGCGGCCAATGCCCAGGCGGCCGCGAACGGGGCGCAGAAGACGCTACAGGAGAAGGAAGAGCTGCTGGACGCCGCGAAGAGACGGGTCGAGGAGCTGTCGAACCAGCTGAGGGCCGCCAGGCAGGAGCTCGCTAACACGAACCGAGCGGCTGCCAAGGCGAGCGCAGCTGCCACCGAGGCGAAAGCGAATGCCAGCAGGAATAAGAGGAGGCTGGAAAATATCCGGCGGATGAGGAGCATGAAAAGGTGACCCCGTTTTTTGGTTGTCACTCGACGATAATCAGATCGCAGATTTTACGTTTGAATCATATTTTTTTAATTTTTATTTTGCATAAAAATCTGCAGTTTAATTATGTATTGATAATTTGATGGAAATGTGGATTTCCAGACATATCCACTGAAATCGGACATATTTCGGATAAGTGTTTAGAGCTTTAAACGCCAGCTCCCGTGCGTACAAAGGGAAGCTAGTAAAGTGACAAGTCTGGAGAGAAACTTACAATGCGGATAACTGTATCAACTGATTAGATGTAAATGAGCTTACGCTAAAATGTACTGTACTAATTACCAATTAAATGAGAAGCATAAGATATAGATATACTCTCTCAAGGTGGATGTGGGTATGACAACAGGACAGAAGCATGTGACTGGTTAAAAATATATTGAAACGAGGATAATTAAATGTACTTTACATCATTTTTAATTTCTCTTTATTCCCTTGTCATTATTATTTTTAAATGAACCAGATTGGATCCGGAATTAGGGAATCTTCACGATTGGGAAACGTGTCTCGTCGATCATAAAAAACTGTTTCTACCGTACGGCTCGTTTCTATTACGTCAATGACTTTTTTTAATCACGAATCCTTTTCGCTCGCTGACATTTACATTGAAATCGTGATCTGGGCAGAGCAAATGCGTCACGCATCGGCAAACAGGATCCTTTCTACGCCTAACAGTGACGTATCTAATACAACCTTTGTACAGCTCTCGGCAAAAAGTTTCTCGATCATTCACCTGAACCACCGACGAGAGACTATTAAAGAGTGGTGGCCTTATGGGATTTTCGCAATTTTTTACACCCTCTAGAATATGTCCGCAATTTTTGTCAGTCTATAAAATATTTTGTGACCAAACTTATAAGTATATAATTATCCTACTTTTTGTAGGTACCTTAAAAGGTAATAAAAAAAATGTTCATTGCACAAAATACTTTTTATCTTAGCGATTCAATTACCGATTTTTTTTGCCACTCTTTAACAGTGTCTCCTCGATGCCCGAACGATGGAATAAAAACACAAAAAGGGGCGGAATTTCTCGCAGATTGAAAGGGGCACTGTTCAATCGTTCTTCGTCCGAGAAAGTCGTTGAGTTAAACGCAAGCTGAACGAGTATAATATCAACACTTTAATGTAATAATTATAATCGATATACATAAACGTTACGATCCTCGTTTATAATAATAAACCGCTATTTCATTATAACTATTACGGCTTACAGTATTGTAATTATCGTTTACGATACGCCTAAAGCATAAGCAAATTATAACGTTATTTTAACTATCATCATTGTACCGGTGTCATCGATACAACCTTCGAACGGAAAAACTAATTGTGCTTTGATTTGAAATTCCCTCAGTTTTGTACAATGTTTCTCCTCTTAACATTATTATACCGTTGTTTAAAATTAAAAATTAATCGTAACCAACTAAACTAACTCGTCACCTATATGCAATTAAGGAATTCTACGATATAAAAATCCGAACGTGTTTCCTCATATTTTTATGTATATATGTATATGTATATTTACTTTTGCATGAACCACCTCGGTACCCTCGGTTATTAATCGCTATGTATATGTCGTCTGTAATTATAATACTTGAAATTTCGTTTGGTGACCGACAATTTTAATAGATCGTCTGACAACGGAAATCACGGTTTATGCAAAAGTTGAACAAACGAACGGTAATTAAACGCAACGCAAAGAATACACATTGCACATATTCTTTGTACTTCGCACACATACATACCATATGTACCGTATGTACACACGTACGTACACACATTTAGCACCGATAGATACACAATTTAAAATTATATAATTCTCCTGTGGTAGAAAAGAAAGAATACACATGACCGTGTTATATAGGTAGGTAGTACACATTAATAATGATCGAAGGTAGAGTGAAGTTCTAGTTGAAAGAGAGATGAAAGCTTCCGAAGACACCAAGAGATATTAACACGAATAGTAAGAACGAATAAAAGGAAAGTTTTCGAAACATTACATTAAACAGGACGAATATCTATGTTAAAATCTTAAGGCTATGTGAAAAACACCGGTAGAAGATTTGACAACAATTTTTTAATAGTAGGTGTGCATACGCTTGAAAGATCTCGTTAATTAATTTGTTTTAAATATAGCTTCAGCTATTAGTTTAAAGAGTGCTGAAATTTTCCAAAGACAGTACATTTAGTTTAGTCAGAGAAAGTAAGATTCTTTATATATAGAAATTAAAGGTCGATTAAAACTCTGGGAGTACCGACTTTCTAATGAGCGTAAGACGAGTTAAAATTTAGAAGATTTTGATAAATGCAGAAAATCTCGAAGGCATAATTTATTTACTTAATACTCGTTAGAAACGTCGCCGAGCTTCCTGCGACGAATTCTAGATAGTTAAGAGTTTTAATCTGCTAGGATTCTAGAAATATCAAAATCTTAGGCGGAAATTATAATAAATACAGTCACAGTATCCGAATAGTACAGTATCGTGAAAATGAAATTTCATTGAATTTATTATAATGGATGTCACTGTACTTGTTGGTACGTGTACGTAGATAGATTGATTTTAACAAGTTGAATAAATATTAATTGAAATACTTTAAAAATTGTCTCGGAAACGATAAATGTCAACTACTTTCATGCCAAGTACTGAGATTATAATTATATCAAGTTTAAATATAAAAGCAGAAAATGACAGAGAGTAGAGGATATAAAATATTTAAAAAGCCAATCCGAATTTTCGACGATGTTCAAGAATTAGTCGAGTTTCATATTTAGAAAGAAAAAGATGTTCGAGGAATACGAGCAGTAAGTAGTGTTCTTTCTCCATGCCTGATGTTTAAGTTATGGGCAATAAATTATTGAAGGCAGCGGTGTTCGCGATTAGAGTAAATTTTCTGATATTTCTACTTCTGTACACGCTATATGTGTGCATGTCTGTAGCTAGAATTGAGAGAGTAGATCCGAGATTTCGGGAACCCGCACACTCCTGTCTGCAGCTGCCGCAGAGTNGTTTAAGTTATGGGCAATAAATTATTGAAGGCAGCAGTGTTCGCGATTAGAGTAAATTTTCTGATACTTCTACTTCTGTACACGCTATATGTGTGCATGTCTGTAGCTAGAATTGAGAGAGTAGGTATCCGAGATTTCGGGAACCCGCACACTCCTGTCTGCAGCTGCCGCAGAGTACAGCGGTGCAGCTGAAGATTCTGCTAAGTAGAACAAGATGAGCTAGGGCCAGACACCGGTCAAGTAGCCCGAGTCAACCGCAAGCTCTCATACACCTCCTTAAAATCGAAGTCCGACGCGAAGTCGACGGAAATAATCATCAACTGCGATTAAAGTACCGATAATATCGACTGGCCTAAATTTTCTCTTATATAAACTTCCTCCTTCGTTAATTAAACCAACGATTGAAAATCGAAATAGTTGCCTTTAATAATTTATCACAATGTTCAACTATCTGATATTTCAGATATGAAAAGAATCAAAGAATCAATCGTACAAAATTATCTTGTGCACATTTGTTGCAATTAACAAATAATTCATGCTAAATATTTATAAAATTGATAAAAACCGTAGAAACGAAAAGTCGTAAGCGAGGCTTAGTTAAAATGAATAATAGATGGACGAAAAAAGAAGATTGTATAGACAGGATCAATAGCAACAGTTCGAATGACAAAACAAGATTAGCAGAGAAGAGAGTTGAATAAATTAGTGGGAGAAATTATGAAAGGAATATTTACAACAGCGTAACTTAAAAAACAAATATCTTCTACCTATTATATTTTATCATTGAACAACTCTTATATCTCCCGTCCGACTTTTGTTGCATTAACACTACTCGTGTCTTTTTCCTTTTAACAATTGACGGAATATCCTTAGGTAACTTTCATAAAAAAACAGTTACAAAATTTGTCNCTCTTTTGCTTATTGCTTCTCCTAGTTTGTTTACCGTTCGAATTACTGTAAAATATCGGTTCTCTACTTTCTCTACATAAATAGATTTTTTCCTCATTTATTCCCTTCTATGTTTAAATATTGGAAGGCAAAAAGTCTCATTAATCAACTATTTAGATTTCATTCTTTTCCTTTCACTATGCAGTTTGCTGTTTTCCTAGCCAGAAAAAGTGAGTTGAAGATTTTATTCTTAGTCTCTTATAATAATATACTTGTATATAATTAATGAGGTTATTTAATGTATATAATATATTTATACAATGACTATACGGATAAAAGTCTTTATCCTTAATTAATTATTATTAATGAGCACAAGATGAACATGGCTATACCTTATTTAGAAATCATTATAATAGTAATGTATAAGATACATGTAAATGATACAAATATAGCGACATACACATGGTATGTATATACTTGCATCTCGTTTACGATAATAATAATAATGATAACAATGATAACAATAGTAATACGTTATTCTCTTCCTTTTTCTGTGAAACATAATACTGCTAGTGTAACGACTAAGCTCAAAATTTTTTTATTTCATTTCTTCGTTTTTCTGTTGCATCGATATCATGAAAAAATTTTAATGAAACAAGCATTGAAAATCAAACAACAGGCAGCCACAATAGCTTTTTGTTGAAACTCCTGAAAGTACCAAACATACCTTCGTCTTATCTGTAAACTTTCCCTCGAAATGTTAATGGAAGTACGTAAGATATTTAATTAAAACTGAAACCAGGCGAATTATCAATTTCGAATAATGAGTGGAAAACAGGTGCGTGTACATAAATACACGTATTATATAACATTCATGCGAAAATGATTGAGAAACCAGTAGATATAACACTAATCGAGACTAACCCGAGATTTTCGTTACGTTTCGCTGTTCTCTTGCGTTCTATTTCGGTTTAAACCTATGCTCCTCTCTCTCTTCTCTTGGATCGCGCTCTTATTGTAAATTTCCACGTGTTCTTCACTCCCCCGTTTATCTTTACCCGTAAATACTCATACAGACACATTCAGCAATCAAAATATGTATGTATACTTATATATACTTAGTCGCACACATAGCGCATATTCCCACACGTACACACGATAATATTATAGTTACCTACATATACATATATTTATATACGCGTTCGCAGAAAAATAAATCTCTAACGATAGTTCATGCGCGTGAGCGTTTTTTCTTTTATATATAGATATATGTATATATTTCTTCCGTTTAAACTTTCTCGTTTTTTTTTTTTTCAAAATATCGTTTACATCTCTGAATCTCGATCGGCAGATCTCCAACAGCGTAAAACAATTGAAAATCGCGATTGTTCAGTCCGATTATCCGAGAATTTAAGACTAACTTTATCCGCGCTTAGGATCGAATTTAAAGAAAGAGAGAACGTAATGACGTTATGAATTTACAAAATTTACACGTGTACTTTTAGAACTAAAACAGACAGTTTACAATCGCGTGATTTTCCATTCGAGCTACTTTCCCCATTGATATTTGTTATTTAGCTATTTTTCGTTTTAGTTTCGTTGCTAATTATAATAACGGATGTACATATTATTTAAACAAGTCTTTTTTTCACGATTAATTAACGTTAAAACTGTGCTAAAGAAGAAACTGAAAGAGAGAATTGTGTTGCTAGGATGATGTAAAATTATGCGAATCCGTTACGAAGAACCATTGTTTGACAACGCGATTTTAAAAATAACTTACCCGCTCGATGCTGCGCAAGGCGAATTTTTGTGCTGGAGACGCTTCTCTTAAAATATCTATAAAATATTTATAACAGTGTCGATTTAAATATGTGAGAGGCCATCGCCCCGAGTCCGCGTTCACTCGCAGACAAACTAAAATTCCTCGAGCCTACAGATGTTCTACCCTACGTTTCGCTCAATTAAATAAATAAGTTACATAATAGAACTCTCGAGATATAAAATGGAAAATGATCTACGGGCTACAGTGTCGTAGAAAACAAGAGAATACGAGGGCGGGGGAACGAAAGCTTGGCTCCCTGACATAAATCGAAGCGTTCTTCCTTTTCTTTTGAGCATCCGAGATTTGATTCGCCTTTGCGCAGCCCTCGAGTATCGACGCTACGTTCGAAGTCGAGAAGGTTGTTAATAAAATTTCTTGTTTATTTAAAATCGATCCGCCTATACGAGACGGAGCGACTGGACTAGTCTTTGAGACTAGCTTGCGGTATGCGCAAGCGCCATGGGCCCAGAGGTCCTGGACTTACAAGGGTCCCAGTCCAATTCACAACTCAAAACTTTTTGTACAATCCATATTCTCAATAATGATTGCGTTCAATGAAGATGTTTCAGTGGGAAACTTACCGAGCTCTCGATGTTTAACAGAAAGAAACGTTCGCATAAATAATGAAACAATGAAATTTATAACTCTGCTACGAGATGATTTACACGTTTAAAAAAATCGTTTGATTATCGTAGTACGTCGTTCGAAAATATAATGAGACATGTAATGATGAAAGCAGAGCGTAAAGAGAAAGGAAAGAGAAGAAGAGCCTCCGATACGTTTCCCAATGAATCATTTCATGTGATCGCAATGATTATTAATTAGGGAGATATCGGACCGGGTCCCAGGCGATTAATTGATGATAATGAGGGTAATACTTGCGTTTTTAATGCGAGGGTAGCCCAGGGCCTCACTGGGCTTGTGCACTAGGATCGCACTGCAACAGTCGCACGATAGACGGATCATTTTTTGCCCCCTCGATAAACTCGTCCAAGGACAGTTTCCCGTCCTTGTTCTTGTCCATCTGACGGAAGATTTTGTCCGTCCGCTTCTCCGGCGTCGATTCGTCTTCTGGCATTTTCATCACCGAGCCGACCATCTTGTAAATAGCCTGAACAATCGCGAAACGAGTTTTGTTAAATAATTGTTGTTCTTCGTCGTAGGAACGAAATTGTGGTTTATAAATATCGCGCTCACCGTAACGATTTCCAACATTTCCTGCCGCGAGATGTACCCGTTCCCATCTAGATCGTACATGCTGAATGCCCACTTCAATTTCTGTTCCACTCTGCCGCGAGACGTGACGCTGAGTGCACATAAAAATTCCCGGAAATCGATCGTCCCGTCGCCGTTAGCGTCGAACGTTCTGAACACATGTTCTGCAAACTTTGAAACACGATGTTCTACCACAACAATACGATCAAACATCGCACAGCTTTTAAATAAAATGAGAGATTCGTAAAAAGATGATTCGTATCAGAATGAACTAATGAATTATAGCTTCGTCATAGGATGAATTTGGGATGGGAATGAATTTCTTCAAAAGTGAAAATTAAGTTAGGAGCATTAAAATATTTATTGTCTTTGATTGCCAAGGGTCTCGACATCGTACCTTAGAAGCATCACCATAGGGGAAGAAATTCCCGTAGATCTTCTTGAATTCCTCCACACTGAGGTGCCCGCTCGGACAGTCCTTCAAAAATCCTTTGTACCATTCGTGGATCTCGGCATCTTTGAACAAGAACGATACGATATTTCTTCATTAGCGCAGATCGTATTTAATAAAATACAGTTAAGTGGTACAATGAGATCGTGATGACTTTATTAAGAGGATTTCGTACCTGTGAATTCTGTGTTTGCCTTGAGGTCTTCAAGGACTTCTGGTTTCAATTTACTGTTCTGTTTCCCCATGGTTCCGTTTCGTCTTTTCCGGTCTCACGAATTTAATTAGCTTAATTAATCGCTAACTAAATCTACTATTCTACCGGTGCTGTTTTGAAACAGCACTTCGTGGCCGGGCACCTCTGAAAAATGAAAAAGTTTCGATGAATATTCATAATTAATTTCCTCGCGGCGAAATTAATGAAGTTCCGAGTAGAAACCGGGTTTTTTCGCGAGCTTCCCCGTCTCTTTCGAGTTGAGAATTTTCGAGGAATTTCCATGCTAAAAAGGGCGGATAATATAACACTTGAGCTTAATTATACCAATGAGAAATCATGATAATCGCTATTAACGTTTTCTAATTTTCTATGCGTACAAATGAACTGTTTGACGTTTACATCGTCGCCGAACGCAGCCATACGCATTCATACAACTGTAACAACGTTTATTTATAATTTTTATTAAAAAACCGTTCTTTAACAATAATCGTGTGTGGTGTGTTTATTAACGTCTTAGCCAAATAAATTAAACATTTAATCAACGGATCCCTCGGAATGTTTATAAAGCATTTTTTTTTCCTTTCACTGTTGTTGCAAAATCGAACACTGTCTGTACCCTATACAACAATTTAAACAATATATTGTTGAACGATCGTAGACAAAAGTTTATACAGAGAATGTTTTACAAAGAACTCGTCCGCCTTTAATTATAATACAATTATTCATGCAACATTGCGACACACAGTAATTGTAACAAGTATCTTTTCTAACGTATCAGTCAAAGCAGACAGAGATCTTACGAGAATTATTATTACTTTACAATAATTATATTATTAATACCGGGCGACTCGTTGCGACCATCTTTCAATTACCGTCTCTTCAAATATCTCTTTACCGAATGAGTGGGAGACACTCGAGATTGAAATAAACTCACTTCAAGCGTTCTCGATTTTTTTATCTTTTTCCATACTTACAGGAAGACGNTTCTGTGTTTGCCTTGAGGTCTTCAAGGACTTCTGGTTTCAATTTACTGTTCTGTTTCCCCATGGTTCCGTTTCGTCTTTTCCGGTCTCACGAATTTAATTAGCTTAATTAATCGCTAACTAAATCTACTATTCTACCGGTGCTGTTTTGAAACAGCACTTCGTGGCCGGGCACCTCTGAAAAATGAAAAAGTTTCGATGAATATTCATAATTAATTTCCTCGCGGCGAAATTAATGAAGTTCCGAGTAGAAACCGGGTTTTTTCGCGAGCTTCCCCGTCTCTTTCGAGTTGAGAATTTTCGAGGAATTTCCATGCTAAAAAGGGCGGATAATATAACACTTGAGCTTAATTATACCAATGAGAAATCATGATAATCGCTATTAACGTTTTCTAATTTTCTATGCGTACAAATGAACTGTTTGACGTTTACATCGTCGCCGAACGCAGCCATACGCATTCATACAACTGTAACAACGTTTATTTATAATTTTTATTAAAAAACCGTTCTTTAACAATAATCGTGTGTGGTGTGTTTATTAACGTCTTAGCCAAATAAATTAAACATTTAATCAACGGATCCCTCGGAATGTTTATAAAGCATTTTTTTTTCCTTTCACTGTTGTTGCAAAATCGAACACTGTCTGTACCCTATACAACAATTTAAACAATATATTGTTGAACGATCGTAGACAAAAGTTTATACAGAGAATGTTTTACAAAGAACTCGTCCGCCTTTAATTATAATACAATTATTCATGCAACATTGCGACACACAGTAATTGTAACAAGTATCTTTTCTAACGTATCAGTCAAAGCAGACAGAGATCTTACGAGAATTATTATTACTTTACAATAATTATATTATTAATACCGGGCGACTCGTTGCGACCATCTTTCAATTACCGTCTCTTCAAATATCTCTTTACCGAATGAGTGGGAGACACTCGAGATTGAAATAAACTCACTTCAAGCGTTCTCGATTTTTTTATCTTTTTCCATACTTACAGGAAGACGATGTAAAAGAACGATTCTCGCAACGATTCACCTGTTCTCTATGTACGTACTCGCCACGTTCCTTTCATACGTTGTAATCGTCTAATAAATGCACATACAATTATGGTAATTACACGGATTATTTAAGTAAGAGACACAAAGATTTTGTAAGTCTGCAAACTATAAATTGTGCTATATAATATACGTTATAGTTTCGTGAGCGAGTAATCTACGAGACAAGAAGGCCGTACATATTGCGTGAATCGGTAAATCTTTTTTTTTAAGTTATTACATACATGTCTTCGTCAAATTAATAGTAATAATCACTTCGAATGACTGTAGTACAAGTTCTGGTCGAACCGTGTCGTAGCATTCACATTATTTATGTATGTATACACAAATGGGGAAACTTGAAGGATGGGGAAAAGAAAGTGTCATGACTAATCGTTATACAGCATATACAAATAAGTATTCACAGTGCTATTTTATAATATAGATCTTCGTATCTTCTATTCAAGATTCTATTCACATAAACGAGCAATGTAGGATAGGAAATCTTTAATTACTTTTCTATAAATTACTTCAACTATATAGGAGATTATTTCTTTAATGACAGGTGACTATCATCTATTTAGACGATCATTTTTTGGTCGTTTCGAAATGTTCAATCGAGTCGGTGAAGTAGAAATGTCAATCTAAGAAAGGAAATTAGCGATCAATTCATCTCATGCAGAAACCGTCCTTTTCTTTAACCGATTCGGAACATACCGATAATTTTAAGTATAGATTTGGTAATTAAACTTCAATGATGACTGTTTAATTTAATTACAAAGAGTATGGTTTTAAGTAGCAAAGAACATGAGATTCGAAATAGAGAGATCAGCTAATACACTACTATTCACAGGATTCTTCACGTTCTACGATTTTCTCTACTCGCTTAGTATGAAGTTTTATGTTTAAATTAAAAGCGTGGAAGCGTTACTATACACGTAGCNAGATTCGGAACATACCGATAATTTTAAGTATAGATTTGGTAATTAAACTTCAATGATGACTGTTTAATTTAATTACAAAGAGTATGGTTTTAAGTAGGAAAGAATATGAGATTCGAAATAGAGAGATTAGCTAATACACTACTATTCACAGGATTCTTCACGTTCTACGATTTTCTCTACTCGCTTAGTATGAAGTTTTATGTTTAAATTAAAAGCGTGGAAGCGTTACTATACACGTAGAGCACCAACATCGATGAGAGAATAATTAGAGAATAGAGAATATTCAATATTATGATCTATCGATCTTACAAGATCTATAAATGCCGTTTAAGTGTATAATTTGTCAAGTATATCGAAGACTACTGGTCCTGTGACTCTATGCTAGATCCTACGCGCTAGATACTTTAAATAGTCGAAGTATAGTGACTACTAAAAGTATGTAATAATCTCTAAGTACGCGATTATTTGATTTTGGACTTTTGTAAGTGAGCAGCTCATTATAAATGACTCGTGGCCGTACGATTAATTGGGATTAATTGTTAACGAAAAAAAGAAATTCTCTTAGTGTCAAATGATTACTGATACTTTTAGTAATCACTTTACTTGAAATGAAACGAAAATCGGCAGTATATCCTATCACAAATATTTATACAAATACAATTAGTCAGAAAATTAAGCCAGACTTCAGTTACCTTGTACAAAAAGTAAACGAGGCATAGAAAGAGAATATCGTCGTTACAAAAATCTAAAAACAGGCGTATTAAATATGAAAAGTATTAAAAATCAGTTAATTGTTCTTGAAATGAAAGTGTAATTAAAGACAGCCACATAGTTCTAAGACGTGTTAAAAGTTGTCTCGGTGTACCACTAATAGTTACTCTAAAATTCTACTTTTATTACAATTTCTCATTTTACAGCCGTGCCGCGAATTGGATTCGTTAAACGATCTTGAAAATTGCGTGCGAAAGTTCATGGTAAAAGAGAACTGCGTGGGATAAAAGTGTTTAAGTCGATTAAGAATTTAATTATACGTGCAGAGAGAGATAGAGA